>JAFMSR010000003.1:39072355-39145006 GCA_022818135.1 Saxidomus purpurata | reverse complement strand
CATGGCGTTCCATATAACGCGATAATTAAGTTTTTATGTGGTTGCAGAAGTATGACGCACCATAGTTATTCACTGGTCGAAAAAGTATAATAATTCTATACTTTTCTACATTAGTTTCGCGGTAAAAACATATTTTGTTGATAGATGAGAATTATTTACGTACTAAAATTTTAAAGCCATTAAAGATAGACTGAAAACACAAGAGTATTTTATTGACCTTTCTCATTCGGTATTTTCCAATTAAAAGGTGCATTACAGCGTAAAATTCTCAATTCAAAAAAATGTTATGTATTCTACTTGCCATTTAATGGCGGTTGAAAAGGTCCCAACTTCTGGTCAAAAGTGAGCTTGATACGGCTGCGCAAAAGGCATATGTCAACATTTTTTCAGAGTAAATAGAACATGATTATATCATTATCTTATCAGTCAATTTATTTAAGAAATAATCTATGGCTTGGAGTGCTTTATCGAAATTGAAGCATTCCCAGGAGGTGATGTGCCTGGCGGAATAATTCACGAGGGCGAAGCCCGAGTGAATTATTACACAGGCACATTACCGACGGGAAATACTTCATTTCGATAAAGCACTCCAAGATCACATTTAAAACCGGTTTCCGCGTAGAAACGTGAGAGAGGTCTCCAGTTGGTAGGCCCATGGGCATGGCCAGTAGACGAACCCTGCATATTTTTGGAACACTTTCACAGTGACATTGCATTTCAAAAACGGTGTCCGTTCAATAACTTGACAATGCTTTGACCTTATGTTTACAAACTTGTTATAGGTTATAAAGATTAAATGATCCCTATTGGTTTTGAGGTCACTGAGTCAAAGTTAAAGGTCATCGTGATCTTGCACTATGACTTTTTAACTTGCTACGAGTAAAGCTTATGGAGAGTAAATGCCCCCTTCTGACTTTGAAGTCAATAGATCAAAGTTCAAGGTCACAGTGACCTTGCATTTAAAGACCGTTTCTGCTCGACAAGTCGACAATGCTTTGATATAAACTTTTCAAACTTGTTACAATGATTGCTAATGAGAACATGATGACCCCTATTGATCTGTCACATTTTACAAACATCTCTTGTAACCTTCAAGTAGTAAAAGGATGGAAGGGTGTTTTCGCTATATCTCGCAGTTACTTTTTTCTTTCTAAAGTGTATTCCTGTCTCGGTGAAAAAAAAGACAAAATCTTTTTTTAATCACTTTAAAATCAGCCTAATTTTATTTTGAATAACAATTAAGACCTAAATGGATATGTAGTTGTCATTTTTATGAGTTTTTTTTTCAAATAAGATAGTCAAACTAGGTAGGTTTTGTAAAAGATCGACATCTTGGATATGATGTAGGTTTCTTTTTTCAAGATGTTTGTTTAATAGTTCACTGCTTTTGGACATTCAATCTTTTGAGATTTCTTATTCTTATGTAAAAATGACTAGATTTAAAGGCGATCAGAATACCACATTTTTTACTGAGGAAAATAGTCGGTACAATAAATGATGAAATAACTCGATGAAGGGATAACACTAATAAAATAATAACAGTAGAATTTTCCTGCTACAGTGAGACAGCTAAACGATGGAAATTGGATGATGTTCTAGAAGAAATTGGAGGATTCGGATTTTACCAGAGGTGCATTTTTATCTTAACCTGCTTTCCGTACGTTTTGGCTGCATTCTTCTCACTCAATGGAGTATTTATTCTTGGTGTCCCAGAACACAGGTAAGTTTTTGTTTTATTATATGTACAGTAAAACTTTGCTTAATCGAGAATCAGTAGGCTTAAGACCCTAGTTTATCCACAATGTCTGATATATTTGGGCCATTTTGCTAAGATAAGTGATTAATTCTTTCAGTTTGTTTCCGTGAAAAAGGATTACATGTATCAATCAATATTATCAAGTTACAGTAACAAGCTAAAATCATCCCACAACGTACACTAGTAAAAGTAGTAGCACGTGGTCCTAACATAAAGTCTCCCCTCGTCAGCTGTGTAACAGTTATGCAGTTGAAAGAGAAGACTTACTGCAAATTCTAAAAAAATCCTAATTGTATTTCCTATTAAGCATGATAAAATACATTTAATGTTAACACATGTTAGGAATGGTGATATCATTTAATAATACCACCAAAATAAAATTTAGTATGTACAGTGGAGTTATAAGAACGGCTCACTGTCCGGCGTCCTTCCGTCCACCATGGAAATTATCTTTTGAATTCTCTGAGACGACATATGATATCTAATCATGATGAAATTTAAGAAAATCAATTTTCTCAATAAGCTCTACATCGAGTGATTAAATGCGTCACATGATGTGTAAAACTAAGTCAAATCAAATAAAAGTCTCATGGAAACTCTAAATGTTACATATTGTACCACGTCATAATGAAAAAGACTAGATTCTTTTAGCTCACCTGAGCCACCAAATCAGGGTGTGCTTTTAGGATCGATAAATGTCCATCGCATGTACGTCGTCCACAATTACTTCAAATGACTTCAAGTGAAGCACTCTGACATATAGCTCTGAAATGTGTATTGTCGGAAAAGAACTAATGGGTAACCTCACAACGTCCATCATGTGAGTCCGTCCATCTGGCCTGTTCGTTTTACATTGTTCGCAAATGTTCTCTTAAAGTCTTTGCTGGAGTTTGATAAAACTTGGCAGGCTGCATCAGTCTTGTGTCTTGCAGTTTAGCATATTATAATCTAAGGACACTATGTCTAAGGTCAATGTCACAAAGGATTTGTTAATAAAAAGCTTGTCTTCTCTTCTTTTGATAATTAATTATTTGTTGTCTAAAAGCTAAATAAATCACTTTCTGAACAGAAACAGAAACATGCTGAGTTAATCCCATAATTAAACAAGAGGGCCAAGATTGCCCTATATCGCTCACCTTGGTACAAGTCCACTTGCCTGGTGGAAGATCACTAGATAATGTTATATACCAAATAAGTTTTCCTATATACGCCTTTGTAAAACAAATGACCCCCCCCCCGGGCAAGGTCAATTTTGACCCCAGGGGCATAATTTGAACAAACTTTAAAGAGGTCTACTAGGCAATGCTACATGCCAAATATCTAAGCTCTAGGCCTTGTGGTTTCAGAGAACAAGATTTTTAAAGTTTTTCCTATATATTCCTATGCAAAACTAAGTGACCCCCGGTGGCGGGTCAATTTTGACCCGGGGGTCATAATTTGAACAATATTGGTAGAGGTCCACTAGCCAATGCTACATGCCAAATATCTAAGCTCTAGGCCTTGTGGTTTCAGAGAAGAAGATTTTTAAAGTTTTTACTATATAAGCCTATGTAAAACTAAGTGACCCCCGGTGCGGGGTCAATTTTGATCCGGGGGTCATAATTTGAACAATCTTGGTAGAGGTCCACTAGCCAATGCTACATGCCAAATATCTAAGCTCTAGGCCTTGTGCTTTCAGAGAAGAAGATTTTTTAAGTTTTTCCTATATATTCCTATGCAAAACAAAGTGACCCCCGGGGCGGGGTCAATTTTGACCCGGGGGTCATAATTTGAACAATATTGGTAGAGGTCTACTAGACAATGCTACATGCCAAATATCTAAGCTCTAGGCCTTGTGCTTTCAGAGAAGAAGATTTTTTAAGTTTTTCCTATATATTCCTATGCAAAACTAAGTGACCCCCGGTGCGGGGTCAATTTTGATCCGGGGGTCATAATTTGAACAATATTGGTAGAGGTCCACTAGACAATGCTACATGCCAAATATCTTAGCTCTAGGCCTTGTGGTTTCAGAGAAGAAGATTTTTAAAGTTTTCCCTATATATTCCTATGCAAAAACTAAGGGCCCACCCGCGCGGGGTCAATTTTGACCCGGGGGTCATAATTTGAACAATCTTGGTAGAGGTCTACTAGACAATGCTACATGCCAAATATCTAAGCTCTAGACCTTGTGGTTTCAGAGAAGAAGATTTTTAAAGTTTTTCCTATTTATTGCCATAGCAACCAGAGTTCTGCATGGAATGGAATTCTTTGAACAATTTTGGTAGAGCTTCATGCAAGGAACATTCCTGCATAGTTTTATCAACATTGGCCTAGAGGTTTCAGAGGAGATGTCATTTGAATCAAAATGTTGACGGACGACGGACGACGGACAATCATCGATCAGAAAAGCTCACCCTGGCGTAGCCAGGTGAGCTAAAAAATATCATCTGTGAATCTGCATCCAAGTTTAATAGAGACTTTTGCGAAACTTCAGGTCAAACAACACATATGTCTATATAAATTTATCCGGGACACAGCCGGGAAATTAGTAGATACAGCCGGGAAATTAGTAGAACCTCCCGGGTAATAGGTTCACACACACAGTTAAATTGGGAAAGCGCAGGAAAAGACAGCTGGGAATTTAGTAGAATGGATGGACACCTTTCGGTAAAAAGTTGAATGCTCGAGACTTTCGTTCTCAGTAGACATCTTCAGAAAATTCATAGACTCCTTCGGGAAATATTAGGACACAACAGATAAATACATTATTAAATCAAAAATTGACTGAAAAAAACTCGTATTTATGCATGAAAAGAAGCTGCTATAAACAAATATAATCGATATTATTCTTTGTTCAACATCTGCCACAATCATAAAGAGTTTACCGTATGGATTCTTAGATAAACATTGTACAACAGATATGCATGTAGTTGACCGTCATTTTTGTGTGGCAAATTTTCATTAAATACGATCACAGACATGGAAAACGTATTCTACGTCTCTGATACGGGCGAAGCCCAACCATAGGTAAACGAATGTACGAGTAGTTAATTGAATACTGAGAGCAATAAAATAACTGATTTGACATATACCCATGCGAAATTAGAAAGTGTCGACTCCGTGACGATACGAACACATACTTAAAACGCTTCACCGTCTATACAACTTCCGCTGACCGTTTTTTTTTATTATTCTAAAACATTTATTTTACGGTTATCTATTTTATAATATATATGCTGAATAGATCTTACAACCAATGTAATTAAAAATCTTTTCTTAAGAATAATCGATCAAATAAAATGACGTAGATCTACCATGTCATATCACGCGCTGGGATTGTCTAAAATCCGTAAATAGCAACAATAGGATCTCGATATCCGAGGAATAAAATGGATACGAAAAACTTTTCACTACTCATTAAACTTTACATAATCATTAAAATAATTTGACGTTTACATAAATATTAACTTTTTGACAATTTTAAAGCTACACAATGAACAGTGGTTTCAACCCGTACTTCATTGTACCTTCCGAGACGATTTTCATTAATTTCATAACATTTTGTTCAAATAACTATATACATAGCCTGGTCACCAGGCCCTGAAATATCTCTTTTACTAATACATATCTATCAGTTTTGTTCTAGAGCCAGTCTACTATCCAGCGCCGATTTCAGGATAAAACTGCCCCAGTATACAAAGCAAAATCATATAAAATAGACTGGAAATAGTGCATGAAATATAATATATTGAAAAAACATAAATTTTATCAGACTAGTAACTAGTCTACTATATACACTACTTCACTTACATGTTACATTTTCCAACCACGTATTAATAATATAGCGGGCGCCCGCAATGAGTGGTTTGTGCTACGTCATTCGTTGTTCATTGGTGCAATGCTAACTATATTGTTGTAGTAAACAAGACATATGTTTTAGTTTCTTTATTTCCACTGAATCTGTCACAGAGTCTTTGTTCGTCAACTAGAAAGAATATGTTTCAAAATATATCCGTTCTTTATAATAATTCACTGATTTATAGTTCTCTTTACATGAATTATTAGTGTCAGTATACTACAATATTATGACATCCCGACCAAAACAAACACAGTATACATTAAAGGGAAAAATAAAAATTGAAAAAGCATGCACCCCACCCACCAAAGACAATAGCGCTCTACCTTAAACCATAACTCAAGCATGTGGACTTCACAATTTAGTGATGTGTTATAAACTGTTGATGTGTAAGATTGAAAGAACAGCTCAACTATTTCTATGGTCGAGCATCTGGAGGAGACATTGAACTAGTAAATAAGTGCCAGTTTGAATAATTTCATCATTTGACTTTGTCAGGAAACTTGCACAAAAATTGGATATTTTTCATGTAAGTAAATCAAGAATTGAAATGACATGTTTTAACAATATTTGCAACAAAACACACTAATACAGGTTCTCAAAGCTTATATAACAGTAATTTGATTGTGTATTATGTCAAAAGACCACCAGACTACATTTTAGTGATATCATCATGTTTTCACTGGTGGCCATTTTGTTCCGGGGCAAGTTACCTTAATACGTCTCTGTAAAACGTTTTGAAAGCAGTGAACAGTTCAGTTTATTGTTCGACAAGTATACAACACCGGTATAGGTCAAACATACCGTTATCTTCTGGTAAAGAGGATCCATATTACCATGACTCAAGTGTTTACACAATCATACTACAGTATATTTTTTAACGGGAGTATCATTGTACAGTCACTGATCAACAATCAAGGCATTTACTCGATTGCTGAGTGCAGTGTGAATGGTTGTATATATTGCCTAAGCATGCATTTACTAACCATTACACCGGTTATTGATGTTTACTGAATTTGCTTTGTCTTGATGCCAGGCATCAACATCTGTTACATTTTCTTTTTCAACAAGAAAGTTGACTGTTGGTATTATAGTCATTGCTTAAAAAATATAAAGTTTCTTTAAGATAAAAGTTGTAATATGTAGAACTTTTTTCCCAAATTACAAAAATTGTAGGAACCTGTCTCTCGAAAGGAAAAATTAAATTAAAAATGTATGGGGACTTGGCAATAACTTGCCAAGTTAAAACACTGTTCTAAGGCCCGCCGTGATACTTTTGTATCACAGTTTTCTAGTTTTACATTTGTTACAGCTGTCTCCTCAGTAATATATTGCACTATAAGAATGCCTTAAGAATGCTCCTAAGATATAGCATTTGACCTAGATTGCATTATCACTAAGAACTAATTCAGTTAAAAGTGTAATAGATTGCCATTGTTTGCACTTGGATGAAGATATATGTTATTCAATTGTATGCAGTTGAATCCGTGTAACCAAGCCTTTTCTTCCGAATTGCGTAAATAGTTGTTGGACATAAAAATAGTTGAATACCTGGAGTCAGTATCGTACTTACATGTTTTATTTTGTCTAAAGTTGTGTAAAAATGAGTCACTAAATGGAGACTATAAAAGAAAGTGATTCACCAGCAGGCAGAAAGTTTGACGATGTTCTAGAAGAAATCGGAGGTTTTGGTTTATATCAGAAATTGGTGTTTATTTTAACCTGTTATCCATATTTTCTTGCTGGATTCTATATGCTCAATCCAGTATTTATTCTTGGGGTTCCAGAACATGGGTAAGCATCATTTGGCTGAATTTTCATGTCAATATATCTTGTGGCAAAACAGTAAATTCCGTTACCTCATCGGGACCGTTTAAATTGTTCCTTATATCCGGAGTTTGTTACATCCATTTAAAGATTTCCGTATAAAATGAAGAAAAAAATTCGACTAGATAAAATGTGTTCCTTATATCCGGAATTTTGTAATATCCAGAGTCGTAATATACGGAGTTTTACTGTCAATCAAACTACTGCTTACTGAGTTACAGAACAAAGCCAGATGGTCCATGAATTAAACACAATAACACAATTAAATGTCTATTGCATATGATATTGCAAATATTGTATCCACTCTGCCCATACTGTAACATAGTTATGCTTCCCATCATCAACTTGTTTAAAAAATCTCGTTCCATCCTTACAATGAAGTGTGTCCATGCATACATAAACCCACTGAGGTAATTTTCATAAAACATTACGGTATAAATCACCTTACGGTAGTATGCGACCTTTGTCCGACGTCAAAAAGCGAGTTTTCTCCGATTGTTATGGAATTTTGCCTAATGGTAAATCTACTATAACATATTGCACACATTGTGTTCGTTTTAATTTTTCCATTTTTCTTTTCGTTTCCTAGCAACGCGGCGTCGGATGTCGGTGGTGAAAAATCGACGTTTTACATGCATATCTGGTTCAAATATGACCCTAGTGTAATTTTAATAATACCACATGCTAGCTCTCTACCTGCGGAATACATACGTAAAAAGTTTTAGATGCTTTATTTGTCAATTTTTCCAGCACGAAACGCTTAATACTGAAAATCCGCCCATTTCGTGACCCGAAATTGTGACTCCCGACTCACTTTAAGGTTAGTTTTGGTCAAGGGAACGAGATTCAATCAACTAGCGACTCACACGGTGATTGAACGTAGATCCTAGCAAACTACATAACAAATTAAAAAAGAGGGATCTTCGAGGATTTTTTTCACAAAATAGCAATCAAGTAAAGTTGGGACATCAAGAAAACTGAACGTTGGGTAATAACGTCGTGCGGACTATCATCTGACGTTATTACGCGCAGCGGTTTAAATGTTCAGTTAGGCGCAATTTGAAGGTCAATGAAATTGTGTACGGGTTTTGAGATTTAAATGACTGACCTAGGGCATTTATGTTGTTCATATAAATTTTAAATGCTACCACACATTGTGTTTGCAATTTCGTTACAGTAATAGCATCGCAATAAAAAGATCTCTGTGTGTATGTAATTACAGTAACCGTTTTAAACATTTTCTTCAGTGGACATGTTTCTTGATTATGTTCATGCTTTTGCATGATTGACTGTTATCTTAATCTACAAACAAAAAAATCATTCATTAATTCTGTTGTAGAGACAGCTGTTTAATTCAAAACTAACAAAACACATTTACAGTGTCAGCAAAATTTACCAGTGCATATATATAACCTAGACGTTTCAATTTCATTATGTAAATTTTAGGTATCGCTATCTGTTTTTATTTACTCCATAGTGATTATCCTACATTTGCGTATCAAAGGATGGCTGTTTCAACGTTCATCTTTGTCTAAGCGGACCTTAAGATCACGTATAGCGCCAAAATCACTCTTTGACGTCAGACGACGTTATCATTTCTCTATATGTATTTTTTCTTTATGTACGTATTCCGCAGGTAGAGAGCTAGCATATGGTGCTATTAATATTACAATCGGTTCATATTTGAACCAGGTATGCATGTAAAACGTCGATTTACCACCACCGACATTCGGCGTCGCGTTACTAGGAAACGAAATGAAAAATGAAAAAAAAAAACAATGCGTGCAATATTGAATCGAGTCTATTAATACGCAATAAAGAAAATGTACATAGTGAAATAGTACGCTAGTTGTCTGAGAAACTTCAAGATTCATTTATTGTTTTTTGCTAACAGAATGTCTTTTTTGTTCATATTCAATATGAAAGTATATAATAAAAAGGTTATTGAACTTGTATGGCGAAATATTACTTGGAACTCGTTGATTTGGCGGGAACAACTCGCAAGCTCGTTGTTCCCGCCAAATCAACTCGTTCCAAGTAATATTTCACCATACAAGTTCAATAACCTATAATACCATTAGGCAAAATTTCATAAAAATCGGAGATAACTCGCCTTTTGGCGTCTGACGTCGGACAAAGGTCGCATACTACCTGAAGTTATATCTCTTGTCAGTTGTTACATTACAGATGTGCGATACCAGACTATGATAATGATACCTACCTGATACAGAGTGAAGAACATTTTCGTCTGGTCAACTTAACGATACCACGTTCCTCTGTAGAGGGACGGGACTATGACAGGTGCAACATATTTGATGATCCGATCAGCAGTATCGTAACTTTGGACACAAACAGGTATTGCTTCTGTTCCAGTATGAAACTAACACATTTATAAAAACAAAACAAAATACTTTATTCAAGTTAAATACCACTGAGTGAAATAGAACAAAGTATAAAGTTGTTTCTGTTCCATAAGGTTACTGCATCTCGGCCAGTGAATGCTAATTTCAATGTTTGTATTTTGTGTTATATTATACAATTATGAGATGGTGAGGCATCTGATATATGAGTATCACCTCATATCCAATGTATACTGTATTATACGCAAGGCAGCATTTAATGAAGTCACATCAATCGCTCATTCATGTCATGTATTTTTTCATGACATGTGCACGTGATGTCTCTTTTTATAATACTTCAGATTAAATTCCTCATATGTTAGCAGACGGAGGATAAAATGTGACAACTGGGTGTATGACAAATCTGTGTACACAAGTACGTTTGTTGATCAGGTAGATGTTATGTTCTTAATATTTACTAGAGATTGTTTTTCACACAAACAACGTATGTCTCCAACCACTTGACAGGTTTGTGTGTCATAACTTACAAGTAATTCAAAACATAACTTATTTTCATATGGCCTTCAAAACAGTTCCGCTATGTTTAACTGAAACCCCGGAAAATACCGATGATCTGCATAACTAGATTTGACACTGATCATTTATGTGAAGTTTGGTTGAAATCCGCCTAACGATGTAAGATAAGTTGCACGGAAAAACTTAGGGTTAGGGTTTACAAAAAAGGACAATAACTCCGCCAAGAATCGCTGAACCGAACAATGCCGACGATATGCACTGATCACGATTGGCACTGATCATTAATGTGAAGTTTAATTGAAACCCGTCTAACGGTATAAAATGAGTTGCGCGGACAAACTTAAAGTTAGAATTTATGAATAAGATCAATAACTCCGCTAAAAATCACTGAACCTGCAAATGCAGACGACGTGCACAAATGAGGAGGTACGGTCGTGACCTCAGTGTTATCGCTTGGTGTCCGTCGTCTGTCTGTCGTCTGTATGTAGTCTGTTTGTCCACACTTAACCTTGTGTATGCAATAGAGGCTGCATTTCCCACTGGATCTTCATGAAACTTGGTCAGTATAACTGCCTTGATGAATTCTAAGTCAAGTTCGAATATGGGTCATATATAGTCAAAAACTAGGTCACCCGGTCAAATCATAGAAAAACCTTGTGTATGCAATAAAGGTTGCATTTTTCATTGGATCTTCATGAAACTTGGCCAGACTGATTGCCTTACTGAAATCTAGGTCGAGTATGAATATGGGTTATATAGGGTCAAAAACTAGGTCACCCGGTCAAATCATAGATAAACCTTGTGTATGCAATAGAGGTTGCATTTTTCATTGGATCTTCATGAAACTTGGCCAGAATGATTGCCTTACTGAAATCTAGGTCGAGTATGAATATGGATTATATAGGGTCAAAAACTAGGTCACCCGGTCAAATCATAGAAAAACCCTGTGTATGCAATAGAGCTTGTATTTTTTATTGGATCTTCATGAAACTTAATCAGTATGACTGTCTTGATAAAAGTTAGGTCGAGTATGAATATGGGTAATATGAGGTAAAATACTAGATCACCCGGTTAAAAACCTTGTGTTTACAAGTGACATCTACAACCAAATCATCATGTAAATTGGTCAAAATATTTGCCTGGTCAAGGTCAAACATAATGTTTTTGTTTATGATATATAGTTTAGGGTTGAACTTTGGTCACATATTATCATAAGTCACAGGTTAGCGATATAGGGCCATCTTGGCGCTCTTGTTATTCAAGTATGTAAATCAGCGACTCGTGTCTTCTTTTAAATTGTGATTGTCACTTTAAATCAGGACCAAATCTGGTCAATTATACATCAGCCATGTTTAGTTATCAGTTATATCGTCTAAGGCACTCCGGAGTTACTGTCTATTGACAGTTCTCCATCTTAGAAACAATCTAAACGATCTTACCAAATACCTAGTCGCATTATTTATAGAGATCAGCCACATGTACTCTTATAATTTGCTACTACAGTATTGTATCAATACTCTTATTTTGGTTACCATGTGTTTTGACAACCGTCCATTTACTGTATGAATTTGTAACAGTTTGTCACTCTTTCTCGTGGAGCTAGTGTCTTTTTATTTTGACTTTTTTGTCTAATAAAATACATGTTTCCAAGAATAAAGTCTTTCATTTTGCAAACTTTCTGGTTGGAGCTATTGCAATGCACCAGATTTATCTTGCTAATGGTTCTCCGTTTCAAATTGTGACCAATGATAATTCATGTCAGTGTTTGTCTAACCAAGTCTATATATCTCCTCAATCACGTCTGTGCTTCTCCCTAAAAAGCTAGTTAAAAGTGTGGTTACTTTCTGGAATTTGTAGCCACGTAAATTATACATGTATTTAAATTTTGAAATAGACATTTAGAGACTACAGAATTTGCTAAAACACTTTATATTTCAGATAGATTTGGTCTGTGATAAAGAGATATGGGTAGCCAATGCTGCAATGATCTTGTACGCTGGAATGCTGGTAGGGTCTTTGGTCAGTGGGCTGCTTGCAGACTGGTATACAACCTGATTATGTTTGCTTCTACTTATTTGCTTGTGCTTAATATATACTGATGTTTTTTTGTGAAAGATCGCTTTTCCTCATTAGTATGCAATACATTTCAAACTGCTTGACCAAATTGATAAAACCCTCACCAAATTAGCAATTTATTAGTAAATTCCGACTTCATTCTTCCAGTCTGAACATAACATAAGAAAGCAATCTTTTTTGACTTCCTCATTCCTGCTGTGCAAGTTCTATTCTTGGGTAATCACTTGGGGGAGGGGGCTGCGGGGCTATGTGCGCTCTGTTGTTGGGTCTGAAAAAACGCACAAGCATTTTGGTAATGATAACAGCTTAACACTTTCATGCAAATGAGAAACTAGTCTTATTTATCCCTGTGAAACCCGAGTAGCACAAATTGTTCCCATCTGCTAAGTATGTGTAGATTAAAAGTGCTCAGTTCATCTAAATGGTGACGGTTTTCTATCTTACAGGCTTTTTAATAACATCTCCATAGCAATTTGGAGATCTAATATCTAGCATAATAAATGCTCTTCGTTAGTATTTTATTTAATCAGAAGCTCATATGATCTGTTGTAAAATTTGAAGCTTTTAGGCAAACACAACACTCTAATTTAGAATTAAATATTGGCTTTCGATTCAAGTTGTGTAACATGCTGTTGGTTGAGGACATGAAGGTCCTTTGTGTAAGTTTGCTTTTTCATGCTATTTATGTATAGACTAAAGTACTGCTTTGAAATGTTATTTATAGGTACGGACGTAAACCTGTAATGTATGTATCAATGATAGTTATGGCTGGAGCATCCATTGGTTTGTCATGGGTGACTGAATACTGGCTGTTCTGTGTGGTTGAGTTCATTATTGGAGCAGCTATTATTGCGAGCTTTATGCCTGGATATGTTATATGTAAGTGTTATCCCCGTGGCTATTTTACTTATAAGCCATGATGAAATGGGATGCCATGACTAACTCAGTCTTATATATGTTTCATCTTTTATTTCATGATGTTATCAGTTATAAACTTAATCTAAAACTGCATGGGTATCGTATACCAATGTTTGAGGATATTACTAAATTACTTCATTATGAATGTATGTAGATAAATGGATCTACATGTACATGATGTATAATCAGATGTTGATATAGTCCACAGATCTGATGTATCCAAATGAAGAATAATCGAATCTGAAATAGTAACATTAATTGTCTTAAACATAAATCCTCAACTTTGTGTGTTTTTAACATACCATGCAATAATCATTACATACAAAATCTGACATAATAATACTTATTGAATAACTGGCACATGATAATAAATATATTAAATGTACCTTTCTTATACAATATACCTCTGTGCGTGGTGGATTTAATTACTTAAAAAATACTAAAATTACAACAGTTACAAAAATTACACAAGTATAAAAACATGTACAATTTGCTATTCAATTGGGTCTTTCTACTTACAAGTTTGTTGAACTGTATTCTCCCCTCAATCACACACCGATCTCGCAGTGGAGTTAATTTGACAACTGTGCTGAAATACCAAACCACCAGATATTCATGCAATTGTTAACAGAAATAAATGACAGTTCTGTGGAACACTCAAATTAACGCAACAGCCATTCCGCGAAACACAACCGAGAAACAATCACCCGAAATGCAACCTTTGAAAGCATTTCAAATCATTTCAAATGTCAAACAATTCATAGAATAACATACTAACATACCAATTCAATCCATGACTCCCTCCAAGAATATACTCAATAGAGTTGATAAACTCTAAAATAAACCTCAATCATAAATATGTCTTCCCTCGACAAAATTGTGTCTCAAATGTCAAACAATTCATAGAATAACATACCAATTCAATCCATGACTCCCTCCAAGAATATACTCAATAGAGTTGATAAACTCTAAAATAAACCTCAATCATAAATATGTCTTCCCTCGACAAAATTGTGTAAAGTACTGCACACCATGTACTTTTCAATCAGCCGACCTGACTAACCAATGAGAATCGAGAGATTTCCCGCTTCAAGAAATGAACAAGCAGCGAAAGGGAAATCACTCATGGAATGAACATACAAGACAAACTGAATATTCTCCCTTGCATCAAAACAAAGATTACTTCCCTTACACTATAAGTACTAAAGAAAGAAAGTAAAGTTATATAAAACATTCTGTACAAAAATATGAGCCTGCTACATCAGGACACGAGGTACCCATGGCAGAATTGTCTTTTTTTTGTTGAAAATGTAGATTTGATATGCTTTATGAAATGACAATTTGTCCAGAGGCATATTGGACAATATTCAACAAAGGTAGACTAGCAAATAGTTTGAAATACCAAAAATATTAAAATTGAACAATATTACATGAAAAATAGTTTCATTGTTTTGGAACTGGTTTAAATCCGATTTAAACCCTTGCCATATTTAGACATCCTCAGCATTAGGGTTAGCTGATACTCATTATTCAATGTATTTTCATATCACTAGCAACAATAGACCTGGAACAATAATTAAAATGACAGAAATATGTATAGTCTCATTAAATTACAACAATAGACAGATCTGCCTGAAAGTCCTCAATTACATATTTGTTCTGTTAACTTCCATCCCGAGATATATAGAATGGTGTGGTTGTGAACACTGCGTCCATACATAGCCGAACATACCGCTTTAAAAAACATCAGTGCTGCTGTTTTCCAGGAAACTGACATAAGAGTGACTCAGTATGCATGCAATTTTAGATTATAAGAACAATTTACACTAAACAACATTGAGAACGAAGAGGCAATCCAACCCTTAAACATATTTCGACAAAGAAATACATTGTATGTTTAATAAAAAGTTTAGAATTTAGATCTGCCATGTTTTAAATAACTTTGTACCTGGCAATTTTAATATGTGTCATATACATATAATTCAATAAATAAGCTTGAAATACATAAATGTTAGTTACTGTTGGACGCCCGAGACATTAGAATAGAACTGATTGACGTGGTCTGAATAGTGGGTTCATATACATTGTACTTGTATTTTGACTTCCCACAGTCACAGGCTTTGGATTCGCTGTTTTATGACCGATGGTAGTCGTCTGCATGTAAATATGGAATACTTTAAAGGAATGAAATATTTCGGTCTAGACTCAAAGCCAGGTGACACAGAAGGAACCCTACTGGGTACACGACCATACGAAAAAAGCCAAAGTTATTTTTTTCAGGGTTATTCATTTGAACGTAGAAGGACTCTTCAATAAGAAAACACAATTAGAAAATATCCTGTATGAAAAGGACATCTGAATTTGCTGCATTCAGAAGACTCACCGTACGAAGGCAAACTCCTTCAAAAGTTGAGACTATTAGTGCTTCCAGTGCGACAGGTTAGAAAGGGCTAAAGGGGGGAATCCTTACATTGGTAAGTAACATTATTGGTGCAATGCAAACCAGTCCGGAAATCTTGTAAGTTTCTTGTATGATTTGTCGTTCCATCGAGGGAAGCTTGGCTCCTGTCTGATTTTGTACTGCATGTTGAGGTAAACGGGGAGATGGTCACTGCCTCCAAGCTGTTCCCCTACTTCCCATGGGAACATACAAGATAACAGATGCACCAATCATGTCACCAAAGACTTCAATGCGACCATTCTGAAAGCTGTACATCAGTTCATTACTCTCAGTGTCGGAAACTATTGAAGAGTCAAAAGAGGACTGTCATCACGAGGTAATTCGAACAGATGCTCTATCAATCCCGGGTGCCTTGGCTTATGCCAAATTGCCGTCCCTTGCCAAAGAACTCAACACGATCAGCGAGCAGGGAAAAGTGTCCCTTCAGTGGATACCCACCCGCTGTGGTGTTCATGGCAATGAGTTGGCAGACCAAATGGTAAAACAAGGAGCTAGAGGCAACCAGCCACTCAGTAGTGTCACTTATGAAGAAAAGCTAACGATGATTAAGACTTTTTTCGAGAGCGAAGACGCAGGGAGATGATTATCATTTATTAAACAGATGGGGACAAGTCATTCTATTCAGACTTCGCACAGGACACAACAGGATCTATACTCATATGTACGAAATTGAAGCTGTCCTCATCACCAATGATGGGTGCCATTAAGCAGTTTTTTTTATCAGTGGGAACAATTAGAACCACCACGGGTCAAGCATAAATATTGATATGAAGTCAAACACTGTATTTAAATGCAAACCGGAGCGCGTATTGAATCTTGTAACAATTACATTTCAGCCATAGAGATAACAAGTCCCAGCAAGAGGTATTGGCCTGGTATTGTTTCTAACTACCCATATTCGCTTGGTTTGGTTATCTTGACTGGTGTAGCATATGGATTCAGAGACTGGTTCTACATTGAACTGTGCACATCTTTGCCAGGTGTAATCGTGGTTGTTTACTGGTGGTAGGTATACTTTTTTGCGTTCTATTTGGATGCAGTTGACTATAGTGAGTCATGGGATTACTGCTGGAACTAGAAAAGGCAGGAATAATATGTAAAACACGTAGAGCAATGCTCGGTTATTTAATGATATGTTGAGCCCCGTCGAAATAACCAGCTTAACATTTTCCTAGTTACTGTCAGATAAAATAGTATTAATACATGAGTTTTGTTTGGTTACAAGCACTAGCCTCAGTATTTAGTCGTTATATAAATACAGAAAATGTATTCTGCTCATATTATAGCCGAACTATTCGAAGAATAGCGCAATATTTCAATGGTTTCGGTGTCTTCTGGATTATTTTTAGCAGTAAAGTTATTATCCCTGAAACAAATACAGGAATGAGCCTTGAAATAAAGGATTGAAGCGAACTATAGCCATAGGGATCAATAGAAACGGACAAATTGCGGTCTTAAAACTTATGCAGATATGGGAATGAAGTTTCGCACAAATGTTTAATGTAGATAACTCTTGAAGGTGCAAGTAGCCCATATTTCTGAATTGTAATCTGATTATATTAAGTCCTTTAAAAATGATTGCTTAGATTTCACAAACAGAGGGCTATTATCAGAATTTAATGGGCGTCTGGACCTCAACATCACCAGCAGGTTGCTTATGATCAGCAGATTATTATTAGACCAGAAACCCGTAGGTAAACGTGATATATTCATCACCGCTGTTTTCTGTACACACATGGACATTGCTTTCATGACATTTATACCTTTAACGTCAATATTTGTCTGCGAAAAACGTTCTTATATTTAGAAAATGTCATCAAATGGTATTTTTGAAATGAAAATGTATAATCAACTGTACATGTGTTTATAGGTTAATACCAGAGTCCCCAAGGTGGTTGCTAAGTAAAGGACGTGTCAAAGAAGCAGAGGCAGTCATCAGAAAAGCTGCAAAATGGAATAATGTTGTGTTACCTGATGGAATTCTGTTCGACAAAACGTCTGTGGAAGAAGAACCAACAAAAGCCAGTGTTTTGCAATTGTTTAAACACAAAACACTGTGCATAAGAACCGTTCTGATATTCTTTAACTGGTACTTTTAATTATAAAATATAATTCGTTTGAGCTCCTCCATGGTTAGCTGTAAGGATTATTGGGTGTCCGTTTGTCTCCCTTCTTTTCACAGTAGGGTTGTTTACTATCTACGATCCACGTTTCTGAAACAACACAATGTGCATTTATACGATCTAATTGTATAAGTAACATATTACCTATAAGTACTCTTGATTGAGTAAACATTTCTTCATTTCACTTTATATCCTGGAGTCTAAAGAAATTATTTCATTACCAGTATTTAAAAAAAAAAGGTTTAGTATTTGTTAATTATATAGTCACTTCTAAGTAAAGACTACCTCTTACTCCTAGCCTTATAATGCCTGACACCAAGCTGCAAGGCAAACGTCAACTATTCCATTCTTCTACTACTTAGCGGCTCACCAAACAGCCATATTTAAAAAAACATGGCCGAGAATTGAATATAACACCTCCAGACATGAGGCAGATGCCTAAATTGCGTAGTAAATAGAGACGAAACTATTTAAAGCCATGTTGTGCTGTTTATATTAAGAAATATCTGTTATACAACTTATTCGACATAAAATGGTTAATGGTTAAGTAAGTAGGGTCTTCATATTTAGAGGTTTGAGTGCTGTATAATTTAAAATCAATCCATTGACCGCGACATTTTCATAAAGGGCAATGGTACCCGTCAGGGACCTTCTGGTTTACGTTATCTGAGCTCAGTATGAGCTTATTTGACAAGCCTTTATAGCTAACCTTCTGATTATTAAGGCAGGAACTGTCCCACAAGCATTCTCCTAAAATCAAAATCTTATAGATTGGAACTATTGATAAGACTTTACATGTTTTATAAAGCTGGCGAACAAAGCATGAAAGGTGTAATAATGTGTCGGTTGTAGTGAAATGAGGCTTCACACAAATAATCATAACGAAACGTTTTAAAATGTGATATATATTTCTTGCAACGAGAACATTGCTTAAAAAAGTAAATGTCTTTTATTTTTAATTCTACAATATTTAAGATCTAATAATCAAACAATTGGAACATGCAAGATTTGAGCGACATGGTGTGAAGTTATATGTGCATATTTATTACTTTCATGTCATAAATCTATTACAGGTTATCTTTATTGATACTTTATAACTAATTTTTAAATCAACAGTTGGAATTTAAATACATTTGACTGAAATTAATAATCATCTATTGGACGCTAAGTTGGCATTCTTGTTTCAGGATGGTTGTTTCATTTGCTTACTTCGGACTTGCTCTGAACTCTGGCAATCTGAGTGTGGACCTTTACCTGAACTTTGGTTTATCGGGTCTCGTAGAGTTCCCAGCGTACCTTGTTACAACATATGTTGCTGGGCGTTTCGGGCGAAGACTTCCTTATGTTATATCAATGATCATCGGAGGAATTTGTTGTATTTCAACAATACTATCATTAAGGTTTGCCCATCAAGGTAAATGTGTTCCCAACGTATTTGGTAAAATGTGTTTCTATGTTACTCAGATGCAACATAACTTTTTCTAATGTAAAGTATTTCAGCTTAAAAACGGAGGTTTATTTACAGGCGTTCGACACATGTATCCATGTTCCTTGGTCAGACTAGGTATACTATGACAAGGGATCTAACTCACACAAAAATTAAAATGTATATTTCGCCAATAAATGCCAGGCGCAATTTGTTAATCGTTTAATCAGGTATTCAGTATTTTGCATTACCATACCCTTCGTGAAAAGCATACATTTTAACTTCATCTTTACATGGTCCTGGTCCTTCAGTTGGTAGTTGTTACACCGGGAATACGTGAAAAAGTGTTTCATTTACACGTTTTCGTCCACTAACATTGTATCAGAAAACATACATTCTAAATGTATAACATTTTTTTAAATGAGGAATTTACTCTGTAAAGGGTGCATAGAATTACCGAAAACAACCGAAAAAGACCGAATAAGACAGAAAAAAGGACCGAAAAAAAAGTTTGTGCAGACCGAAAACAACACTTTTTTCCAAAAGATAATGTATACTTTACAAATTAAGTTTTAGATAAATGAAGGAATTTGTAAATAGTGAATAATCAATCAGTACTAGCGATTTAATATTATCATTAGAAACACAAATTGTTTTCGGTCCGCAGTATTTGTGTTTCGGTCTATTTTTGTCATTTTTTCTTGATTTGTAATACGATATTTAGGAAATAGATTTCACTTTTGAGTGATATACCGGTTAGTATATCACTGTGGGGAGTGTAAATGCGTAGTAATCTAATCACAAAGGCCGAAGGCCTGAGTGATTAATTACGAAGCATCTACACGACACACAGTGATATAATAACAGGTATATCACTCAAAATTAAAATCTATTTCCATTCTAACACGTTGGCCTAAACAAAAACAAGTTCGATGGGGTACTATTTGCTGCGCTTTCATGAAGTCGCTGTCTTGAAACTTGTAGTTTTCCGTGCATTCCTTGCATTTCGTGAAATTTTGGCTGTTCTTTTTTACTCCTCAAATAAAACGCTATTCGTCTTATTTTTGTTGTTTCTGATATTGCTGGCGATACCGGAAGTGTAGAAAATTTTACTACGGTTTGTTTCACATCACGTGAATTCATTCACAACAATACCAATCTAAGCGTATTAGCGCATGCACACTCGTAGATGTTGTATGAAAATTACACGGGAGGGTATTTCAGCAGTCAAAAAAGTTCCGGACGCCTAGCGTAATATACTTAATAGTTTTATCACGCTCAAATCCTTTGTGTATATAGGAGAAATTTCCAATAGTATGGAATGCGGGTTGGGACATGCCAAACTTGCTAATTGCTACTTGCGGATTGCCACTTACTTATTGATAAATGCTGGTGGAAACATGCCACTTAGTAATTGCTAATTGCCATTTGCTTCTTGCTACTTGTTTATTGCTATAGTTACTTGCCACTTGCTTATTGGTCAATGCTGGTTGAAACATGCTACTTGCTAATTGCCACTTGCTTAACTCGGTTTTGCCAATTGTCACTTGCTACTTGCTTATTGCTAAATGCTTGTTGAAACATGCGTCTTGCTAATTGCCACTTGCTTATAGTGGTTTTGTCAATTGCCACTTGCTTATTGCCAATTGCCACTTGCTAATTGCTACATGCTACTTTCCACATGCTAATTGCTACTTGCTTATTGCTAATTGTGGGTTAGGACTTGCTAATTGCCACTTGCTTATTGCGGTTTTGCTAATTGCAAATTGCCACTTGCTAATTGTCACTTGCTAAATGCCAATTGCCATTTGCTAGTTGGGACATGCCACTTGCTAATACTTACTTGCCACTTGCTTATTGCTAGTTGGGACATGTCACTTGCTAACTGTCACTTGCTTATTGTTAATTGCTTATTGCCACTTGCTACTTGCTACAATATAATTGCTTATTACCTTTTGCTTGTTACTAATCACTAGTTGCCAATCGGTTATCGGTATGACTACCGAACATGGCTAGGAAATAACGAACATTAGCTATCATTTTATTGAAGTAAAATATTAAGTTTTTGATGTTAAAATGGAACATGCATACCAAAAATATATTATATTCAATCACATTCAAGCTTTTAATTTATACAATTTCAAAACGCGTGATCTGATTCATGTTCATAAACATTGAACATGAGTTACTATTAAAAGTAAACAAGACATCTATAGTGGTGTATGTATAGATTATATATGTTATAAGTATATTATGAATTATTAATAATATTTCATACTGAAAATATATTTAATATAAATAATCTTGCAGCTGAAGTCTGAACAAATTAGATGAGCAAACACCGAGAATAAACTATCATCTGATCATTTTATATTTAAAATATATATTTTTTATTTAACTAGATCAAATTCATACTTTATATAAATTCGTGTTTGTTCTAAATATGTGATATAATACACGTTGTGTATTAATTTTTGCTCTCGCAATCAAAAGCGTTTGAACGACTGCAAAGGTAACTTGCAAGTAGTAACAAGTGGCAAAAAGCAAATAGCAAGTAGAAATTAGCAAAAAGCAATTAGCAAAAAGCAATTAGCAAGTGGCAATTAGAAAATGATAATTGGCAATGAGAAAATGGCAAGTAGCAAGTGGCAATAAGCATGTAGCAATGAGCATGTGGCAATTAGCAAATGCCAATTGGCAATTATCAAGTGACATGTCCCAAGTAGCAATTAGCAATTAGCAAGTGGCATGTCCCAAGTAGCAATAAGAAAATGGCAGGTGGCAATTAGCAAGTGTCCCAATTGGCAAATGGCAAGTGGCAATTAGCAAGTGGCATGTCCCAACTAGCAATTAAGTATAAGCAAGTGGCAATTAGCAAGTGGCATGTATCAACTAGCAATTAGCAAGTGGCAAGTGACAATAAGCAAGTGGCAAGTGACAATTAGCAACTAGCAATAGGCAATACGTACGTTGCAAATAACAAGTGGCATGTCCAAACCTGCAATCAGCAATAAGCAAGTGGCAATTAGCAAGTAGCAATTAGCAAGTGGCATGTCCCAACCCGCATTCCATACAATAGTGTTAGAATTACTAATAACTTCATTTATCCACAGACCTATATAGTGAGAATGAGAATAGACAATAAAATACTCTTGCGTTTCAGTCTTTCTTGAACGGGTTAACAATTTAAGTACGTATATAATTCATATTTATAAGAGTAGACAGGGGCGGATAAAGGGGGTGGGGGTGTTATGACTTTAGGTGGGTCAGGGAGGGGTGTCCCCTCCCGACGGGAAAAAGGTTTGTGTCTATGAAATGGTGCAATTTCTAGCATATTTCACCTACTCTGAAACATCTAACTTGCAACTGCAAATAAATACCCTGAATCCGCGGCTGGTACAGTATTTATTATACTTACTCGGTCAGTGAATATCGGTCAATAATTCCAGTAGCATATTTATAAGAAAAACAATGTTTTCCTGATACATATGTCGCGATAGATATTTAATCACTATTACGGACAATTTTGACAAGTGGCCGGTAAGCTCAGTCGGGAGATCACTAGGTATAACAACTTTGCAAGGAAAGGCACTTAGGTTCGAATCCCGGTTTTTTCCCCCTCACCTTGTGACATTTGGCGCCTTCCGACTGAATAAAATTAATTTTTACTGCAAAAATCTAGCTAACAATCGCTCCGACATACTAAAAATTGCGTCGACTATCTTTTTTAGTAGTTCTTTTTAGATTAGTATTATATTTATTCATATGTATTCAGGTGCAGTGTATTCTGCATTCAATAGAAATTGTCTCATAATAGAAGTAAACAAACGTGTTTATAACACTCCTTCCACGTGCATTTGTGTCTTTTATCATTAAAATTTATTCATATGTTCATGGTCAAGTTACGGAGTTGTGATCTTTATGTAGGTACTGAAGTGATAACTCTCGTGCTGTCACTATGTGGAAGAGTGTGTGTTACTGGCGCTTTTGCTATTGTTTATATACACACTGTAGAACTGTTCCCAACAGTTGTGCGTAATGCGGGAATTGGAGGAGCATCTCTGTTTGCCAGGGTGGGGAACATGATAGCACCATACATCGTCGCTTTGGTATGTTTCATAGAATGTTTTGCATTACGGGTATTTATTGCCAACTGAAAGATCACCATATTTTATACGCCTGTCTCTTGTTATGGAACGTAAATGTAATAACCTGCTGATGGCCCTTTATTGTTCACTACCTTAAAACTATGAAGAATGTCAAAAGGTCAGAATCAAGGTCAGTCGCGGACATTTTAGAAATTAGTTGCAAAACTGCATAAATTGTAGAAATTTCATCTCCCTATCTTGAAAAATAAAAACCAAGGTCAGCTAAAGTCAAAGTTGAAATCTGCATTTAATACTTTACACATGGTTCAAGCTAATTTCTGTTGCTTCAAAAATAGGAATGAAGGTCAAGGTCAATGTCAGCTTATGCTGACATTTGAGTGTTCGTGCAAAAGTGTATACATTTGTACATGGTCTCGATGTCGTTGATTCAGATTAAAACAGATAGAAGGTCAATGCCAGTCAATGTCAACTTTAAAATCTGCATGCAAAACTAACCACATAGTTCCAACTTCATTCATTTGATGTAGCTTAAAAACATGGAAGTAGGTATGTCAAGGTCAGCCAAGGTCGAAGTTGAAATCTACATGCAAAACTGCAAACATTGTCCAAATTTCATTGATGTAGCTTCCAAAAGTAGTACAATGACCCTAGGATGGGCCAACTTAGACACAATTGATATGATTTGAACATTCTTGATACAGGACCGCTAGGGAATTCTACATCTCTTGGTATTGTGGTCCGAGAAAAGAAGATTTTTAAACATGTTCCTATATATTTAAATGTAAAATCAAGTAGCGTGGTGTCATAATTTAAACAATCTTGTTATAAAAGCATAAGGCATTACTATCTGCTAAACATCTAAGCTCTATATATTGTTGTTTGAGGCAAGAAGGTTTTTAAAGAGTTCCATATATAAGCCTATGCAAAAACAGATGACCCCGAGGCGGAGTCAATTTTGACACCAATTCCACCAAAGTACTGAACGCATAGATATGGACTGAGGTCAATATTATATCACACAGTTCGTCAAATATCTGCTTTGCATTTATACCTAGCGTAGCATTTTATACAGCCACACATTTCAGTCTTTTCTTTCATTATACAATGTGAATTATAAAATATTCAGTGTATATGACTGCATATATTTCCAACGTAAATATATCGGTCATCTGAAAAGCAATTTGCACAAAATGAACGGTTGTCTGTAGGTATTGAAACCAGTATTGAGTTTAGGACAATGCAAGAATGCTATGGGGTGCTATGTCATGTTTGATAAATATACAACATTTAGCTTGACTTTGAGTAAGACTGGACGGGAACGAACATTATTTCTATACAGCCCCCTCTTTACGTAGTATAGAAATGAAAAACTTCCAACGGGGTATATATTCAAAAGAGCATGTTCCGTTTTCTGAATATTAACAATATATCGACCGTCTTAATAAAATTGCTTGATTTACTATTAGAGCGCTTTGAATATTCATATTCCCTGTATTACAGACAGCTCTCGTTCTCTGTGCCCCGAAAGATAGGCATTTTGTAGTCGCACTGCCTTTGTTATTACGTTTCAGTATCTGTACTTCGTCATGGTTGCCTGAATGTTGTTACAACTTGGCATATGTATTTTCAATGTATTACATTAAAAAGATATGTCTCGCACACTACCTGGGTCCCTATCTCAAGAATCAAGGTCACCAACACTCCTTTTAAAGGCATAACCACTTTTCTTTTTATCCACAATTCTATGATCGAATACTTAATCAATGTAGACAAATTACATTCACAATTAAATATATGAACACAAAATATTCTCGTACAAATATGCCTGTTCAGTGATACATAGTGTGGGCATATGCCACTTCTCAGTTGACACTCTTTTAACATGAATTTAATTTTGTTTCGGTGTTTATATTTAATTTTAGGAGTACCTACATTTATTGAACATAAACAGAACCCAATGTTTTATTTTTCCAAGATGTTTTCACAATAAATTGACAGGCACTGGTGTGTTTTATCTTCTCTTGATTTGGCAATACAAAGTGCCAACCTTTTTCGTAAAATCTGTTGGTCAGTCATTTTGTGTAAAAGGCTACAGCATGCCGCAGAGTGCATGGTTAATAGATTGTGCTCTTTGGACATAGAGGATTGGTTTCTTACAAAGTTCATTGAGAAAAATGTTATTTTCATTTCAACTGTGTTGCTAACATATTATATACATGTATTATTTTTCAGTAGAATAAGGAAGACAAAACTTCTTTGAATCTGTCTTTTTTAATCTTATATAAACATTCACAGATTAATTTTACAAAACATAAAACATGTTGTTAAAACAAATGGAAACAAATTTTAGACCTGCTAGTTTGTTAAACTCACTGAACAAACGGTAATTTGTGTACATTAGAAGCATTAAAGAGCACATACAGCTATGTGGTTGTAACTCAGCTGCTATGCTAGTGGTAATATTTTACACTACCAGCAGTTAGTGCTGTTGCAATGCAGTTTTGAGTCTAACTGGGGTCTGAAAAATCTGCTGCTATATGATGTGTTTTCAGGGTGAGTCAATAGGTGGAACAATGGGACAAGCATTGCCTTTGATTGTATTCGGTTGTATGTCTTTGATATCTGGAATTACCTCAATGTGGTTACCGGAAACTTTGAACAGAAATCTGCCAGATACAATAGAGGATGCAAAGACATTCGATAAGTATGTAAAAGATAGTGAATGTTGTATAGTGTTTTAAGTCCACTAGGCAATGCTACATGATAAATATCTCAGTTCTAGGCCCTGTGGTTTCAGAGAAGATTTTTAAAGTTTTTCCTGTATAAGCCTTTGTAAAACTAAGTGACCCCTGGGCGGGGTCAGTTTTGATCCGGAGTCATAATTTGAACAATCTTAGTAGAGGTCTACAAGGCAATGCTACATGCCAAATATCTTAGCTCTGAGCCTTCATGATTTTAAGAAGATTTCAAAAAGTTCCTCCTTTCTGTTGCCATGGCAACTAGAGTTCTGCATGGAATGTATTTCTTTGAGCACTTTTGGAAGAACATCATTCAATCACCAATCTTGTGAAGTTTGATCTAACTTGCCCAAGCTCTTAAGGAGGAGAGGTTGTTTGAAGCAAATTGTTGACAGACAGAAGTACGAATTATGACGGACAGACGTACGCATTTTGACGAACAGACGTACGTATTATGACGGACAGACGTACGCATTATGACAGACAGACGTACGCATTATGAGGAAGCCGGGCAACTGCTGAAAACAAAAGCTCACCATGAGCACTCTGTGTGTTCAGATGAGCATAAAAAAATCTATTTTGTTTCTGTACATTTTAGAATGCATCCACGGTCATGCCAATACATGGATTGTCTATCACTTCTCATACACTAATGAAGGGATATGCTTTACATCTTCCCGGAGAACAACCTTGAATTTAATATGGTTTAATCGAGATAATTTTAGCTGTCATCATTTTAATAAGAACTTGTGTCGTTCTGATTTTTATTTAAGTAGAAAGGGAATGCAACCCTGTCTTGTAATTGTAGTTTGTCATTGTTTTTATTTTCCAGACAGAAAGAAACAGAGAAGTTGTAAGAGGCTTCTGTCTGGAGAGCAGACACAGCTACAATGTGATAGATATATGTCATGATTCCATAGACATATATTTATCTTGAGTAACGTCTTGTACCCAGTGAGTGAAACATAAACGATTTCAATAGAAATACTTTAACTTAATTGTTTATTAGACCCCCTTCCTTGAACGCAATATTGTGAAGACATCTTGTTTTTTGTATAGTTTGTCATTTGTCTGTTTGTCTACCAATCTATTACAAATCATGTATTCTCAATATCTCTTGAACAGTTTGACATACAAATGTATTTCTAAATAACTAACATATTTTGACTATTTGTGAGTGCTCATACGTGTTAACTTCGATGAAAGTAAAGGTCACAGACAGGTCAAAAGGCATTGCGACTGGTTTTTTGTGTCTGCTCTGTGTCTCATGGCTCATTTTAAGGATTACATACACTTGTTCCACACATGTTTATAATTTCAAGAGCTTGTTTCAACTGACTTTATTAATTGTAGAATAAAAAGTAAGGGTCAGAGGTTGTGTGGTTTCTTTATTTTATGTCCTCTTAAAGATGCCCGTTTAGTTTGTGACTGAAAGGTTTAATTTGGCCAAAGTGATAATTAAAACATTGAATGTTGGTTTGGTTTTATGCACTACAACACTTTGATTTTACTTTCAAAAGTGTTTGTAACGCTTTATAATTTGGGAGTGTATACTTTCAGAAATAAAGAAATGCTTTATGCTTTATTTTTTAATTTTTACTAGCACCTTTTTATTTGATGATTCATCCTAAAATATGTCTTTAATTTCAGACAGTCTGTAGAACTTAATTTTTTCATCAACTATGAGAGCGAAATTAATAATATGGCACCAGTTCATACAGCATCAAGATGAGGTACAAATTGCATGTTGAACCTGACCCTATATAAGTTCCATGTCACACTAATGGGTCAAATGTCATTTGGTTGTACAAGAATGTTTCTTTATCTTGAAACATTTGAGCGATTTTGAAACGTTCAAAACAATGTTTAAACTAGTCAGCATAGTTAATGGCTAATCTCATACTTAGACGTCATAAAGCGGTGAGGGGATATATTTAAAAAACAACTCTGGTTATATGTGAAAACCCTACGTTGTCTGAAACTACAAATATGGAGTTAATGGGTTTGCCTCTATAGTAAAGACACACCAGCACTTGTTCTTGCCATCACATTCGTATGCGAGCATATGACACATGCACTGATTATTTATATTTATTTTACCAAAAAAACCACTCCTAACGGTTAGTGCATATTATAAATATAACGCAGTAGTTTTGTAACGATATAGCAAAAACAAAACGCTTTCAACTTTCTTCTGGTTTTTTTCTGAAAGAAAGGCATAATAATAATAATAATAATAAAACGGGACTGAATGTAGTCAATGCAGCAGCTTGACTACAACGATTTATAATTTTTCTAACATAACAGAAACTAATATACTTGCTGTCAGTTAAAAGCCTAAGATCACAATTGTAGCACTTATAGTAATTACCAAGGAAGATAACATACCGGCGTCATTGAGCATTATTTGTAAAAACAAAAAACATTGTTTATAATCGAAAGTGAATACCGGTACTATATAGCGCAATATTTTTCAGTGATATTACAAATACGCTTTCTGATCAATATAATATACCCAAAGATGGAAATAACCGAAATAAAAAAATAATTGTTCATCCTAATCACGGTACCGATCCCACGTGACTTTTCCGGCTATGTGTGGGACTCAGAAATGACAACAAACGCCGATTCAGGTGACATTTTTCATGATATCTTTCTTAATCCTGAATAGATTTTAACCAAATAAAGACGAGAGCCCGGCCATAGGAAAGATACGACCACTGCTTATCAGTATCAATAGAATAAATTCGTATAAGAAGAAAATTGACATGCTATGTGTGGGACCCCGATGTACAAATTGTTTATAAATTTCCTGCAGTTGTGTTTCACCACACGGTTTAATGAGCGGAGAATGTATTTTTACCTAATGTAACAGCTTACAAAACTTGGTCAAGAAAATTCGCTTGTTTCACTCGATTTTTAAAAAGAATATAAAATGCCTATTAAAAGCTCATATCCTGAGTTCCTCTTTCTTTCGACTAACAACGTACGATTCGCATTCGACTAACATTTAACATACTATTTCATTGCAGTTATTGAATTTTGTGTGTCATTAACATTTTTAAGACCTTCTTATCATGAACAGAAACAGGGCTCATAATTTTTGTCCCACACATAGCATATTTTTTTCGGGTCCCACACATAGCATTTTATTATCTGTACGGAGTAAGTTTATTAACTGAGTTCAATTCTTTGTTAACAGGGACAATGAAGACTATAAGTAAATATGCAAGATTCATTTTTGTTAAACATTTCGATGTTATTTTTTCTTTTAAATGATCACCGTCCCCACTTAAAGATGCAAACCAATACCCATTGTCTCAATTCTGTTCCTATGTTATGGTTATATATATATAATTTTCACTCGTTCACATGTTATTACAAAATGTACGTTTTGTAATATGTGTATACAAATAAAGGTACTGTTCTGTTCTGTTCTGTACGGAGTAAGTTTACTCAAATATTAACTGAGTTCAATTCTTCGACGTTTAGACGGAGGTTGAGACATGATTGAAGCATATGCAAAAGTGATAAACATAATTAAACATTTCTGCGTTTTTATAATCATCTTTTTTTTCAAGTCTTAAAATAAAACAACTCGCGAAAATGGCCACTTCATAACCAATCAAAGTTCTTGATTTGAGTAACAAAAAAACAAATTATCCGATTATCTGTGATTAAATGCTAATTAAGTATGTTTGATAGTTTAATTAACGCACCGCTCTAATTTGATTCAATCATAGAATTCTTTAGATAAAACAACCCTCCAAAATGATCACTTAATAACCATTTCTAGTTCTTTATTTTCTGCAACAAACAAATTAATGTTTCAATCAATTTTCTTTTCACAAGTTTGATTATCGTGCGGCAGTCAATCCACAGCGCAATCATGGTGGTTTGTAAAACAAGTACAACAACAACAACAACAACGTTACCTTTATTCACCCAGTTATGTTAACATAATGCATGGGGATATAAAACAGTATCATATATTGTTTGGTGGTATTTCATAGTTTAAACAGAACTTCAATACAAAGCATTTTCAAATCATTTACATTATATACTTCATACGATATCTATTTCAATTACTGGTTCTATACGCAATGATATCAATTACTGAAATAAGTTTTAATCCAGCATGATATGGCTAAATTTATACAACATTTGTTTGGACACAAAAGAGAAAAAAAAAAAATGGAATAGAAGAAAGAGACACGGGATGGGGATGGGGATGCGGCTGGGGGGGGGGGGTACCAAAAATATTTTTAAAGTAACCTAAGCTATAATTATTATATGAAATACATTTAAGTCCTATGCTTTGTAGAATTATCTAGCGCAAGAGTAGAAAACATGTGACGCGTATGAAATACTAACTAATTTCACAAACAGTCGTAACATTGGAATTTCATTCATGAGTATGATAGTAGTAAAATGAAAATCAAGGTACATGGCACGAGATAAGCGTGGCGTTTAAATTTGTTTGGGTAATTTAGCGGGAGCATGCGCAATTGAGTGTAAAGTTGATACTGGACGTAAGAAATGGAATTTCATTCATGCGATTGATTGTAATAAAGGCGTATAAATATAGTAAACAATTGAATCTAAACGTTATAGTGAAAAATGAGTGTTATTAAAAATTGGTGAACGTAAAAGAGTGTAATCAAAACTTGGATTTTCATGTGATGAGGTTAACAAAAAATAGTATTGGATATTCAAAGCTGGATATAGGTAATTACTTGAATTTTGACATCAGTCTAGTAACAAATTTGCAGATATTTTTCATACTGGTAGGTGATGTAGTCACGAGCATCGCACTATAATTATGATCTGTTGCAGTGGTTTCGATGTTATTATGATACAAAAACGTAGTTCTCTCTGCCGAGAAGTAAGGGCATTCGAGCAAGTAGTGTTTTTCGGACCCGATCTCGTTACGATCACATAGGCGACATTTCCTATCATAAAGGTCAGTTCCGTCCCACCTACCGGTTTCAATCGGAAACTTGTGGTTAGCTGTACGGAATTTGAACATAGCCAGTGCTTCACCCTGGGACAATATGTTAAAATAGTGTTCTATGCCGAACTCTTGTTTATGCAACTTGTATATTCTCCCCTTATTGGTACTATCTAAAACCCCCCTCCATTCTTGAATGTACTGGTCCATTAAGATTTGTTTAATAACCTTATGAATATTGACGGGTACGCCATTTACATGCTGATTTAACCAAATATCCGAACAACCAGTTGAATCTAAAATTTCTTTAACTTTACTTAACCATTTGAAGTTTGCATTTTCATGATTTAGCATGTATCTGTAAATTTGGTTTGATAATTTGTTTGTGTCTGCGTTAACAACACGTGACCAAAATGCAACCATTCTACTTTTTATGACCACTGAAATTGGGAATCTTCCTGTTTCACCGTGCAGCATGTACAGCGGTGTGCTTTTTCTAGCCTTTAACAATTTTCGCAAAAAGTCGTTGTGAACAGATTCAAGCAAGGATAAGCTTTCAAAACCAAATATTTCAGAACTATATGTGAGAATAGGTAGAACAGTGTTGTCAAAGAGTTTCAACGTCAAATCGACCGGGAGATTAGCGTTATTTGCTCTAGTGAATAATAAATACATAGCTTTCTTTGCTTGTTGTACGATATGCTTACGAGCTTGCAAAAAAGAACCAGAGCTTGAAAAAGTAATACCAAGATAATGATATTTGTTTGTTATTTCTACAGAATGTCCGCCTAACATAAAGTCAAAATTTTGAGTATTTCTAGCCCCAAAAACAACTATTTTTGTCTTATTCATATTAACCTTTAGGTTCCAAAGATTACAATATTCATTAAAAGAATTGAGACAGCATTGAAAATCTGTTTGGGAGTCTGATACAATAACCGTGTCGTCGGCATAGAGCAACAGTAATAGTTTAAGCCAAAATTGTTCGTCGAATGTTTCTCTAAGCTCAACACCCTTACCCCCATCAGACTCAATGTGTGATTGCATATCATTTAAAAACATTGCAAAGAGAATCGGGGACAGATTTTCACCTTGTCTCACACCTGTTTCACATGAAAAATATGCGGAATTTGACCCTTTGTAGGAAACACATGACTTTATATTTTTATACATGTTATGTATTACATGAAAAATTTTGCCATTTATATCATTAGCTAGGAGTTTCTGCCAGAGACTGACCCTATTTACCTTATCGAAGGCCGCCGAAAAATCGATAAAAGCACAGAAAAGTTTACGTTTTTTCTTTCTAAGCAGTTCTATTAGTGAATACAAAGTGAAAATATGGTCTTGACAGGAATACCCTTTTCTGAAACCCGCTTGATTTTGATTTAGTATATGATGGCTTTCAATGAAATTTGTGAGTCTGTGGTTGAGAACCGATGTGAAAAGTTTTCCCAAACAGCTAAGTATTGTTATTGGTCTGTAATTTGAGGCTTGTTTAGGGTCTCCTTTATTTTTAAAAATAGGGATAATACTACCATTTAGCCAAGACACTGGAAGAAAGCCGGTGTCCAGAACACAATTGAAAAGTTTAGTATAAACAGGTAATAAAATATCTTTTGTACACTTAATGTGTTCATTTAGTATGTTGTCAGTGGGACTTGAAGCCTTTCCATTAGTTAAATTGTTAATACATTTAGTAATCTCAAAAGGTGTGATAGGGGAGTTAATCTCATCATTCGAAATTGCATCTAACTCAGAAATATCAAAATTCTGGTTATTTTCATCAGTATTAACATTTTTAAAATGGTCGTAAAATTCCTCTATAGTCGGGGACGGTGCATCGGTCTGTTTTGGTTTTAAGCTATTTAGGAATTTCCAATATTGCTTAGGGTCAGATTTATGTAATGACCGAAGTTTGATAGCTTTTTATGATTAAATTCTTTGACATAATGATTAATAGTGTTTTTATATTTTTTACTGGCGTTGTTGAGGGACCGTTTATTATAATCAATTGGATTTAAATTGTATTTCCGTTTCGCTCTATGATACCTTCTTCGGGCACGATTGCATTTTGGACCGAACCACGGATTTTTATTTTCCAAATAATGTCGACTACGCATTTCTGCATTAAATGTTAAAGATGAAGCTTTAGAGAAGACTTGGTTTAATTCATTTGTTACATACTCAATTGTATTTTGCGAATGAGGGGAAGTTTGCAATTGCATGCAGATTTCATTTAAGTGGAGTGTATCTATGTTTTCGCAAAAAGCAGACGACTTATCTTTACGCCAGACTGGTTTTATGCAAGTGACCAGTCCCGGGCAAGGTCAATTTTGACCCCAAGGGCATAATTTGAACAAACTTTAAAGAGGTCCACTAGCCAATATCTAAGCTCTAGGCCTTGTGGTTTCAGAGAAGAAGATTTTTAAAGTTTTTCCTATATAAGCCTATGTAAAACTAAGTGACCCCCCGGGCTGGTTCAATTTTGAACCGGGGTCCATAATTTGAACAATCTTTGTAGAGGTCCACTAGCCAATGCTACTTGCCAAATATCTAAGCTCTAGGCCTTGTGGTTTCAGAGAAAATGATTTTTAAAGTTTTTCCTATATAAACCTGTGCAAAACTAAGTGACCACCCGTGCGGGATCAATTTTGACCCGGGGGTCATAATTAGAACAATCTTGGTAGAGGTCCACTAGCCAATGCCACATGCTAAATATCTAAGCTCTAAGCTTTGTGGTTTCATGGAATTCTTTGAACAATTTTGGTAGAGATTCATGCAAGGAACATCCCTGCATAGTTTCATCAACATTGGCCTAGTGGTTTCAGAGGAGATGTCATTTGAATCAAAATGTTGACGGACGACGGGCAATCATCCATCAGAAAAGTTCACCCTGGCGAAGCCAGGTGAGCTAAAAATGTGTAATAAAATGCTAATTTGACTTCAACATATATAATAAATAGAAAAAAAACCCTCGGACAACGTATGTGTACTACTGAAGGATCAAATGAAAGAGGTGAAAGATGATATCTCAAAACAATTGGATATTCCTAAAGTTAAAGATGAACTAGCATCATATGCCGCATCAGTGAAGGCTGTAAGTTCGCAGACAAACACTATATGTATACGCAATTTAACGCAAGATGCAAAGGAAATTACTGATAATAAAGTTACTATGAAAAAGTCAATAGCTTGATAAGAGATGGTTTAAAACTCAAAAACATAAAAATCACAAAAGTAGAAAGAAAACAAAGTTATTCTGATGTAAAGCCAGGTGTTGTCATAGCAACTGTGTCAACCCATACACAGAAAAAAGAGATTATGGACAAAAAGCGAGATTTGAAAAGATCCAAAAGCTATGGCCGTGTATATATTGAGGATGACCGTAGCAAAGAAGTGCGAAACATTGAAAACAATATGAAAACTATTCTTAGAGAGGTTGGAGCTTCCGACAAATTTGTGTTTTCAAATGGACGCCTTATTCGCAAATCCAGAAATCAGGAAAATAACCGTCCAAATAGAAATAATAGCAGAAATGGTAATTAGGGGGGTATAACGTTTGGTGTGTGGAACGTCGGAGGTTGGTCTCTAACAGACGAGGAAAATTCAAACTTTAGAAGAAGTGTTGTCAGGTCCTTGAACTTTGATCTCTTTGCTATCTGTGAAACATTTTTGAAAGACGATACTGAGCTTGGAGGCTGCGTTTTTGGTACGTGGCATTCCCTGTTTGATATTATTTTTGTTTTTTTGGCTTCTCTGATTATAAATGGTTTGGACATCATATATTGTGTATTCATGATAAAGCGAAACGGGGCTCAGGCGGAGTGGGTATTTTGTCAAAAATAGCATATTAAACGATTATAGCATTGAGATCATTGACAAATCAATCGAAGACATTATGTGGGTGAAACTTGCAAGTAAGGAGTCGGATGAAGTCACGTGCTTTTGTATTTGCTATCTTCCCCCAGATAATTCAAGTCGTTTAAATGATGCAGAAAAAATTTATATGGACCTAATGAATCAAGTCTATATGTACCAAAACATAGGTAGAATTATCATTTGTGGGGATCTGAACTCAAGGATAGGTGATGAATCAGATTATATTGAAGGTGTTGACTGTGTCCCATCTAGAAACTCCATAGACTCCATTGTTAATAAACATGGTGACCATTTACTGAATTTCCTAATAGATACCAATTTTTGTGTTGTAAATGGACGCAAAGGTAAAGATGATTTCACCCACATTTCTCACAGAGGGAAATCAGTGGTCGATTACGTCATTGTACCTCACGATCAATTATCTTACTGTTTAAACTTCTGCGTACTTACCATCTCAGATGTTATCAATATGCTTGGTCTTCATGGATTCTCCAAATTATCAGATCATTCAATAATTGTGAAATACATCAGAAGAAAAGCTGCAGTGAGTTTGAAATAAAACAAAATGCTAAAAAGAAGTATGTGCTTAATGAGATTCCAGCTTCTTTCTGTGCTCAATCTTTTGAAGCATTAGTGAAAACCATTGAAAATATTGAAAATTCACTCAGTGAAAAATCTGATATAAATTGTGCATATAGTGAATTTGTATCTCTAATTAAAAATGAAATGTCATCCAAATTAAAGGTGAAAAAGGCATATAGTTATAATTATAAAGGCAACAGGTATAGGAAAAAGGCATATTGGAATAAAGAGCTTCAAAGTTCATGGAATCAGGTGTGTAAATCAGAAAAAAATGTGGTTGAAGTGTAAATTAGTTAATGAAAAGAAAAAATTACGAATAACTTTTAACCAACAACGTAAGCAATTTGATAAACTAAACAGGAAATTATAAAAGATCATTTCAAGGAGATGAACAGGAACGTCTTGGAAACTCACTTATGGACAAAAATAACCCAAAAGAGTTTTGGAGAAAAATTGGGAGAAGAACGCAAAACAAAAATACCGCATTCTGTGATGGGCAGTGATGGACAAATTGTGACAGATAAAACAGAGGTTCTCAACAAATGGATGTCTGACTATAATGTTCAATTGTAATGATAACGACATGTATGATGAAAATCACTTAAAATATGTTGCACAATGTTTGATAAATGATAATAATATGTTTCCGAAATTAGATTGTTCTTCCCTAAATACGCCAATCAGTAGGAATGAAGTCTATAAGGCTGTTTACCATATGAAGCTCGGTAAAGCTACAGGTTTTGATGAGATACCAGCTGAAGTAATACGTAATGACATATGTATTGATCTTCTCTTTAAAATAATAACGTAAGCTTATGAAAAAGACGGTATCCCTAATGATTGGTACAAGGGAATAATAAACCCTATCCCAAGAAAGATTCATTTGCATGTTTTGTTGATGCCCGTAAGGCTTTTGATACAGTTAATAGAAGCTGTTTATGGTTTAAATCGATGCAAATTGGTATTCATGGTAAATTTTTAAATGCAGTCCAGTCTGTATATGCATCTGTATCATGTGCAGTACGTGTAAATGATGATCTTACTGACTGGTTCAGTGTTAACATCGGTGTGAAGCAGGGATGTGTTCTTTCGCCGTCCCTTTTTTTCCATATATATTAACGATTTAGCAGCTGAAATCAAAGATCTGAATTGTGGTATCAATGTAGACGGGGTAATGCTCTCACTCCTGCTTTATGCCGATGACATGTGTTACTGGCGGAGAATGAAACAGATATGCAAGCTATGTTAAACACTGTGTATGAGTGGTGTCGGAAATGGAGACTTTCTTTAAATGAAAATAAAACCAAGCTTGTCCATTTTAGACAACAGTCCAAAGCACTCTCCAATTTTCAGTTCAATTTTGGGGAGTTGAATATTGGTTTTGCAGCCGAATACAAATATCTGGGCTTTTGGTTTAATGAACATTTAGATATGACAAAGTCTGTCAAGGAAATTGCAAAATCTGCCAGCAGAGCCTTAGGGTCAGTCTATTTAAAATATGTCAATGTAGGGGGTATGTCGTATAAATGTATATAAGAAACTGGTGGAAACCGTTGTCGAGCCTGTTCTCTTTTACTGTGCTGGAATTTGGGGGTACAGAAAATTTGGTGTTATTGAGTCTGTTTAAAGTAAAGCCAAACGCCTGTATCTTGGTGTTGGTAAAATTGCGCCACACATTTCAGTAAATGGAGATCTGGGCTGGGCTTCGGCTGATACCAAACAGAAGGTAGAAGTTGTACGTTTATGGTGTAGATTAAGAAACCTACATGAATATAGATTGGTAAGACAAGTGCATTTCTTATGTGTGAATAAACCTAGATCATGGGAAAAACAAGCAATTAAGCTATTCAGTGTTCTAAATATCAGTGATTGTACAGTAGTCGATAAGCCTTGTAAGACAGTTTGTATCAGAAAAGCTAGAGACGCTTTATTTAGTCTTGATGAAACCACTTGGCATAGATGCTTACAAAGCAATGGTAATGTTGACAATGGAAACAAACTAAGAACTTACAGAAGTTATAAAACAGAGTTCGGTTTAGAAACATATGTAATGTTGAACATGAATAGAGATCAACGCCGCGTTCTTGCTAAATTTAGATCATGTAATCTTCCCCTAGCTATTGAAACTGGTAGATACTCCAAACAAAAAAACCCTCGAATGAAAGACTATGTTAATATTGTGACAGTAACTCTTTAGAAGATGAGACCCGCTTTCTTATTGACTGTGAATTTTACAGTGAGCTTAGATATAATCTTTTTACCAAAGCACATCTGCTATTTGCTAATTTCAATTTTTTAGATTCTGAAAATAAATTGATAATAGTCATGAATTCAATAGAGTTACAGCTTACATTAGCAAACTCTTTACTTAACATGTATAGAAGAAGAAAGCATACTAGGTTATAGTCACTCCTAACACTATTTTACTGTAAAAAGAATATCATGATTTTATCATTTTAAGGTCGACCCTTATTTTAAGTTTTAAGCATTATAATACAAAACGTTTTATTCCTGTGTGTTTTTAGCGTTACAAGACAAACTTGAGTCTGCACTGGCTGGACTAATGTTTTACAGCTAGTACCACTTGATTGTCAACCTTTTCTGTAACAATCCAGGCTCTATCTGGTAATTTATTTAGAGCCATTTTCTAGAACAGTTAACTTTGTAATATATTTTGTAATGTTTTATGAATTCTATGTAACAGTCAAAGTGTAAGTGTTTATAAAATTTATGCTTTGTTTGGCTCTGGAAAGTAATCTGCCAGGAGATACATTTTCCATGAAAACCTATTAAAGTGTTATGGATAACACTATATATATCTATATGCATATTAAGGCAAGATGTTGTCAATTTTTTTCAAATGAAAAATGTTCTTTTTTAGCATTTTAAAACAATTTCAGTAGTACTATATCAAGTAAATGCTTGTAGTAAAACTTTTTTAACAGGTCATGACCAGGAAAAAGGTATAATGTGACATATTTCTTTATAAGACACTAGAGATATATATATATATAAATGTCAAAATAGTACCAGTGTCTCATAAGCCATTTTTGGCTGGGTGTAAAACTATCAACTGTTTTTAGTATTTGTATATATATATGTGAAATGTTTTACATGTGACACTTCAATAAAATATAAAGTTGTAAAATAAAGTTGTATATAATTTTCACTAAATATAGCAGTTGCGGTGTCATATTACTTTAAATGTTTATATCTCCATAACGACATACTATCATTTATCGTACGTAGTTTTACCACATAACTTATCTCACATACACAGTAATGTGAATGTTTTAAATAGTTTATTGGTTAACCATGTATCATGCGCATAGCACGCGATACACAGTGTGCTTATATCAACAATGTGTCCTTAATTACAATAACTGTTATCTTGTTCTGTAAGGTGATGATGTCATACTCAATATTTACACTACAGTTATCCTTCGTATGTCTACCTATCACAATTGCTATCTTTTCTAAACCTTGGGTCACTAGATATACCCGGGTTCTCTTATCAGGTCAAGATTTAAATACCTGATTAAATACTCAACTTTTGATTTCAGTCACGTTTATTTTCAGAATTTTAGCAGACCGGTTACATTGCCAGATCTAGCAGACAATAACTGTTTGTATAGAAAACCTGGTGTTAATTGATTCATTAAAACAAGTATGTGGATTTATGTAAAAAAAAATGGGATATCATTCATAATGTCATTTTGTATCAGTTAAGCTTGCTTAAAGAAACGGAAAATATTGATGGGATAAATAGTTTTATGATTATTTAAAGCAGGGTTCAGTGTGAAAGCTTGCCAATGTTGTTGGTATCACCGACATTATGCTTCAGACTACATCTCTTTTTTCTTACCACAAAGTCAATGTTGCTGAAGCCTGGCAGGAAATGTCTTTAAATAAATTCGCAATTTTGTTCCGGTCACGGTAATCTAATTTTGAGACATGTCAATTTGATACAGATGTTTTTGTATGTCAGATTTAAGTAATTTGTATGTAATAGGGGGAATATATATAGCCTTATGAAAGATATCTCATTGTGTAGCTGTAACTTAATCTGTAATCTGTGCACGTGCATGAAAGGTATATGTGCAGATGTCGGAGTACAGACATATTCAGAAATGGATTACGGATAAGACTCTAACGGTACCCATTATTGTTTAAGATCATTTCTTCAACAGTATTTGAATTAAATGTGAATCTGTTTCATAGCTTATAGTACTTTGATTTAAAACACCAAGCTGAAAAAAACTGATGGTAATATCTAGATTTTTTTTTTAATGTGCTAAATTTAGCTAAAATACTGGTGAATCTCAAGCATTTGACAGAAGTGGACAACAGAATCTCCCCCAAAAATGAGATTGGATGACATTTTAGATGAGATTGGAGGATTTGGACTTTATCAGAAATGGGTTTTCTTTTTAACCTGCCTACCAAATTTTCTTGCTGGTTTCTTCATGTTGAACCCTGTTTTTCTCCTAGGAATACCAGATCACAGGTTAGTGCATAGTGTGTCACACATACATTTTATTGACTTCATACAGCAATGACTGGCATATTATGTGTTAAACTGAATGTGTTGTTATTTTCTAATTCTATGAGAAAATCTACTACTACAGTATAATGTTGTTTGTCAGTTAAAAGTCAATTATTTGGGTTTAACTAGTCATGGTCACAGAAACTTATAGGCACAATATCTGGTTTTAGTAAGGGACATTTGAATACTAGTATCAGATACTCTGTTCCTGAAAAAAAATCATACGTTGCAAATCGATGAATTTTATCTGATTGGGGGTTACCGTATCAACAAATGTTGAAAGAGGTTTCGAACTGAAAATCACAGTGGTGTATAAGGACCAGTTACTTAATCTGTATATGAGAGGATGAACGACATGTAGTTGTCAGCTGGTGATCAGAGATACAAGACGCGCTATATTCCGTTAAGTCATGTTGTAAGTGTCTGAAACTATTGTGCAATACTTGCATACATCTGTCGCCGTAAAATACAATTTAAGTTCAGAAAAACTCACAACTTTACCCATTCCTCAATTGTCCTTATCTTTGCATATTGTGACTTCTTTTTTATTCGATCTTTGAAGAAATTCCTTACGAGGGGTAATTGCCGATCTTGGTTAAGCAACTGGATGGGCTATATTCCAGTACGCACGGGGCCTACCATAACGCGTTTAAGCAAAGGATCCATAGGCTAAAACTTTGCATGGCGCAACAAAGGACTCGGAATGTTTTGAAGGAATTAAATAGTTCTTTTTCTCTTTTTTGGAATTAAATGTGTCACCGATAAGCATTACCTTTGGAACATCCCTCGTATGCCAGGGTTCATAACTCATTGTTAAATGTACATGCATATTAGTGTTCAATCATGGAGAAAACCTAAACATTCTCAACATTTGTATTTGCTACTTTTAAAAAAGCCAATGCTGTTGTAAATTCAATATTCCTGAATAATCTATTTACTTTCTTAGATGTGCAATACCTGGCTATGAGAATGATACATTTGAAGTACAAGGCGGCAGCGAACATGAAGCATTGGTACAAAAGTACATTCCGCTCTCATCAGACGACAAGGAGTACGATAGATGTTACGTGTATGAATATTCACAAGAAAATAGCACCTCTATTTTTAACTGGTATGTTCACTTACTGTCAAGACATGCCACATGTAAATGTTAAATGACTGATGAAAAAATGTTCTCACTATCACACACCATGTGAATGTGAAATAATTTTAGTTCATATGTAAAAACGTTCGATAAATGTGAAACTTTAACCCTTTATAAAATTAAATAATTTAATGTGAAATAATTTTACCCTATAACTCTGTATATAACGATTCCGGATATAGCGAAATTCCGGATATAAGGAACACATTTTCTCTATCCGAGTTTTTGTCTCTCTTTATTTTATATTAAAATGTCATATGGACATAACACACTCTGGATATAACGAACTCTGGATATAACGAACAAATTTGAATGGTCCTAATGAGTTCGTTATAAACGGAGTTTACCGAATGTAATAACTTTACAGCTGTGTTTCATATTTGTCGACAGTTTTTACAGGAGGTAAAATTGGTTTACGTTTGAGAATTTGAGAAAAATCATTCGAGTAAGGGTTGGGGTTAGGAATAGAGTGACGATTTTCACCTTTGTGATCATTTCATATTGCGGGTTCGAACCCTAATTGTCTCATACAATCATTCCTTCAGTTGAAAACAAAGGCCTACCTGGGCTGTGATGACGCGGTCCTTTCATTAATATATGCAGTATGTACGTCATGTAATACATACCAACATTTTTTTGTGCAGGCGTGTAAATATCAAGTTTGCATTTTAAACCCAGGTATATTCTTTCAACAAAAAAAACGTTTACGTGTTGCATCCGATGAAAGGGTTATGGTGTTGTTACCTATGTCTCGGTCTACGTATAAATTTTGCCATGTTTGTCATTTAGAAATAAGTATAATTGCATAAAGTTACATGTTGAAAACCATCTAACTCTCTATATACAGAGATACAGTGGTGTTTTGACCAGACTTGTTTTATTTAGGTAGAATACAATACCAACCATAGAATGGCAGAGCAATACACCAAATAATACAATGATTAATTTTATGACGTTTTTTTATTACAAATGAAGGTATCATATAATTAAACATGATATTTTCTGATTATATAGGACGTATGATTTGAGAGATAATTCCTCAGAATTTTCCAAAGAAAAAATGAAATGTAACAAATGGGTGTATGACAAGTCAGTATTTGAGAACACTTTCGCATCCCAGGTAAGTACTTTCCTCCACCATGATGCTACCGTAACATCTTATTGTAGGTCATAGTGTAATTTCTAATGAACAGGATTAACTATTACTGATTTATTTACGCAAACAGAATAGTATATTGAAGTATGTTTCATGTTTGTACCTTTTCCTAGTTAAGTCACTTGACTGTATACCTATTGTTTCAAGTAACAACGAGGAGCAACCGTGGCGCACTGTAGCGCTTTCGCCTCAGGATCGAGATCCCCACAGAGCCATAGCGGTAGTGTCCTTAGAACATCCAGTGAAGATATTGTACCTGCTTTTTAAATTTAATATTATACTAATTCATTTATTCTGAACTGCGAACAGAGTTCTTAAAATCTCGAGACTCGCTCTAGGTGGAATCAACCTCGAAGAGAGAGAGAGAGAGAGGTAATATGTAATATCCTTGTCTTGTATATGACCATGTTCCAGGTAGATTTGGTTTGTGATAAAGAGATATGGGTAGCAAATGCAGAAATGATATTCTATGGTGGAATGTTGGTAGGATCTCTTGCAAGTGGAATCATTGCAGATAGGTAACGTCAATACCCACAACGAATGACATTAATTTTTGGTTAAACCTTAATCCTGTTGTAAGGTCATGTACAAATCATTACTCCAAAGTAAATTTTCATTGAGTATTCTCATGAAATAAAATGAAGGTAGATGAACAAATCTGTATTTGAAATTAAGGATGTCAGAGTAGCATATACTCGAACGTCTCAGTTGAAGCAGTAAACGGTAGATATATTAAAGGATCTTGGATTATACATTATATACGTATTAATGTTAAATGACTACTTCAAATATCAAATTTGAACGGACAGTATGATAGTTCCAGTTTCGTTTCCATTCTCTAAAAATGGAGTGTAGGCCCCACAAAAACTTTGAAATAGGGTAAAATGTTAAACAATGACCATTCTCAGGTTTATGAACAGGAAATACCGAAACATATGTTAACCATGTATGCGTTATTGTTTTGTAGCCATGGACGTAAACCAGTGATGTATGTAGCAGTGCTGTTTATGATTGCTTCATCTATTGGTCTGGCTTGGGTTCATGAGTACTGGTTGTTCTGCATTGTTGAATTCATTCTCGGAGGCTCCGTGGTTGCTACGTTCATGCCAGCATACATCATTTGTAAGATTTGCATTTATAAATTTCAAACTCTAATCTTGATAACATAAAAGCCTATGACAGGGCGGTGATTCACATGATTTTGCATCACGGGAAAACACACTTTCGGTTTGTTTTATTTCTACTAATTTGTTTATTCCCGATTGCGAAACAAGTTCTTACACCTTACATAAATCGCTCTCATGAAATCAACCTCGAAGAGAGAGAGAGAGGCAATGTGTTGTTTGTTGCTTGAGATATTAAGTTTTACATCTTGCTAAATGTATCTGTTAACCTTACCTGGAATCTGAGCTAATACGGGCTTACTAAACCCGAAAACCTTGTTCACAAATTGATGACTAGTTCAACATTTCATTACATAGAGTAGTCTTTATGTTTTAATGTCATTTTTTAAAGATAGACGCTTGAATTCTTTACTGTGTAAACACTATAAAATATACACACCTGTACCGTTGAAGTGTAGCGAATACGATTCCAGCAAAGGTGTGCACTGGTGAAATCATGAAGATAATAACTGGAATATTTTATTATCAATTTCCTGATATGAGCATGATAACCTAATACAAGACACCTTTACTTGGGCAAGAAAATATTTGCTTTTTCGGGGTCATAAAATAAAGTTATTTTGACCCAGCTTTTTCATATAAAAAGGACGTTCCACCCGCTCACAGATTTTGCTTAAAAATACGTTTTTCGAAAACGTCTTGAATCTATAAATTAGAAGACACCTATTACAAACTGTTTAATTGATAAACGTTATAGAATTATATAGCTGTTTCGTGTGAATATGCAACAAAATGAGCAGTTTTAATTGTGTTATTTCTAAAAACAGTAAATGCATTGCTGATCTAATACCCTTTCAGCCCTAGAAATAACAAGTGCCAACAAAAGAGTATGGCCAGGTGTGTTCTCTGAATTCCCGTATGTGCTAGGTTTGATCCTGCTCGCGGCGATAGCTTATGGTTTACGTGACTGGTGCCAAATTCAACTGTACACTGCGTTACCTGGAGTAATTTTTGTGTCTTACTGGTGGTATATACCTTTCTTACAAGTAGTTATTGATTTGAATTAATTTGTTCAAATTACATTTACAGACGATGCATAAATCATGCAAACTATAAAAAGCATATGGTATTGCAGGGGTATTATCTTAGTTACATTATGTGAATTGTATTTAATTTACTTATTCAACCTCGATGGCATAAACAATTCTTACAGCTTATTTCAATCGATACGTGGCAATTTCTTATTGAAAGGAAATGGTCTTAGCGATTGTATTGATTTGTAAGGGAATTTAAACTTGTCTATACTTTTTCATTGCAGGTTTATGCCCGAATCTCCAAGATGGCTGCTAAGCAAGGGGCGTGTAAAGGAAGCTGAACAAATTCTAAGAACAGCAGCAAAGTGGAATAAAGCTACATTACCTACAAATCTATTTGACGAAAAATCATCCATGGAAGATGATTCGGATAGTGACGCCAGCTTCTTGCAGCTTTTCTCATCCAAGACTCTATGCTTCAGATCCGTCCTCATATTTTTCAACTGGTGCGTTTTCTTACAAATTAAGTAATTTGTGTTTTAAAGCTTCCAACTTTGGGATGGATGAATATTGACTTGCTTCTTGAATTTTAGCCATATAAATCTCTCAATATATCAGATGTAGAGTCATATAATTTTACACAAACTTCACGTGTTTGTCACCATGTGAAATTACGCAATTTGGAACTTGGTCTTATCAAGTATTTTTTATCTGATTTTACCTGACGCGTATTCAAGAAAGTTTCGTGAAACTGTACAAAATGTGTGTCATTCTGTATATATATAACTTTTACTCAGTAAAATATTCTGCCGTTTACTTTGCGTAAGTCAAACCAAGTTGAAATAAAATAATCCTGACTGGTGCAAAACATTTTTAAAAGTTTGAAAACTATTAGATATGTATTAGCTTCTCTGTAAACTAAGAATTATACGTAAGAAACTGACCACTGATGTACATGTAGATACGCTATATAGCTCACCAGAGTGTACAGAAAGTGTTCAAGGTGAATGATTGTAATCACCCTGTGTCCGGTGTCCATCGTCCGTCAACAAGTGTTGTTCAAGCAATGGAAACAGTTTTTATGGAGTCATCATAAAATTTGGTCAGAATGTCTGTCTTGAAATTGAAACTGCATCATGTTATGTCAAAACTAGGTCACCAGGTCAGATCATAGAAAAACCATGTGCATGCAATAGAAACTGCACTTTGTACCAATTCATCACGAGTGTTTTTCAGAATGTCTTGACTAATACATAAAATTTGTGCATACAATAAAGGCTGCATTTAATACCTTATCATTATAAATATACTAGAAGGCCAGAAAATAGGTAAAGTTCAAACTAGTCATGTAGTTCAAGCACTAAAGTAGGTCACCTGAGGAAAATTTCGTATAGAAACTATCTAAAGTCAAGTGACTCCTGGGAAGGGTTAATTTTGACCCGGGTGCCATGGCTTGAACAATCTTGGTAGAGGTCCGCAAGGCATTGCTACATGCCTAATATCTAAGCTCTCGGTCATGTGGTCTCAGAGAAGATTTTTGACCCATATAAGCCTTTGTTAAAGCAAGTGCTCCTGGATCTGGTTAATTTTGACCTAGGGGACATGATTTGAGCAAAATTGGTCCACTAGGCAATGCTACATGCTAAATATCTAAGCTTCAGGCCTTGTGAATTCAGAAATAAAGATTTTTTAAACAATTTTCTATATTGGCATGTAAAAACAAGTGACCCCAGGACAGGGTCAATTTTGACCCGGTGGTCATGATTTGAACAAATTTGTTACAAGTCCACTAGGCAGTCTTGTTTGCCAAATATCTAAACTCTAGGCCTTGTGGTTTTAGAGAAGAATTTTTAAAGATTTTCTTATATAAGCCTATGTAATAACAAGTGAACACAGGGCGGGGTCAGTTTTAACCCAGGGTCATGATTTGAACAATCTTGGTGAAAGTCCACTAGGCAATGCCACAAGCTAAATATCTAAGCTCTGGGCCATCCGATTTTTTCAGAGGACGATTTTTAAAGTCTTTGCTTTCTTAGCAATTGCAGCCAGAGTTCTGCATGGAAAATAATTCTTTGAACAACAATGATAGAGCTTCATGCAAGGAACTTCCTATCTAAGTTTCATGAACATTGGCTTACTGGTTTCAGAGGAGATGCCGTTTGAAGAAAATGCTTGACAGACGGACGACGTACGACGGACCCCGGACGATGAGTGGTCCTAATAGCTCAGCTTAGAACTTCATACGAAGTGAGCTAAAACCCTTGTTAAAGTTACAGTAATGAAAGTCGACTGCATGTATTTTTTTTAAATCAGATTTCAAAATTTCCATCGACTGACCTAGGTCATGGCATTTGACCTACTCTTGTAGCGTTTACAACAATGGTACTCAGGTACCGAATATGAGACTTAACTCAACTTTCAAACATTTTTAAATTGATTGGAGAACACCAATTGTCCATGCTCATCAATAAGTCATAACGGCATATCTATATTGACGTAGATCTACCTACTGAAAGTAACACACAAGTCTTTGTTTGGCAAATTGAATTTCAGGATGGTAGTTTCATTAGTGTACTTTGGATTAGCCCTTAACTCAGAAAACCTGAATGGAGACCTTTATCTTAACTTTGGACTGTCTGGAACCGTTGAAATACCAGCCTACATACTTGTGATCTTTCTGGTAGACCGGGTTGGTCGACGTAGGCTGTACAGCATTTTGATGATCGTTGGAGGGGTGTCCTGTTTGTCAACCATCTTCTCAATAGAGTACGAACCAGAAGGTATAAATACTTCTAGTAAACAGACTATGTAGCCGTTCTAAGTTTAGAGTGAATTGCAGAAAAATGATAATTTCAATATTTAAGCCATGCTCTTACTTAAATGACATTTATGACATAAATCTTTGGTAAATATATGTACAGTTCAACATTCTTTGACCTGTGGTAACATAAATAATCACCTAAATTTGATTGCCGATTCAAAGAAATGCGTTTGTTCTATGGTATGCCATATGACTGTTTTAAACAGCTTGAAAGAGTAATTTGAATCTTGTCAGCTGAATTTGGCACTCATCTAAATGGCGTAGAGGGTAATGATTGAGATTCTATCGTATAGTCACAAGGATCATCAAAAAGGAACAGCATACAGCAATCAGTATATAAGTACTGCCTAAAATCTGGCAGATTTCTTTTTTTCTAAATGCATTTTTATCAGAGCCAATATTTCAATATTTCACTCCAGTATGGGACATAGGAGAACTTGCCTTGAAAACCTAGTAAAATAAAATGAATGCTGTTATGTGATTTAAACTGTTTAAGAACCACGAAAAGAGCATAGAACCAGCTTAAACATTGACATATATTCTACCGTGGATAAAGACACGCATTCTTTTAGCTACTGGTAGATTGTATTGCTCGCGTTAAGAGATAGTTTGATGATCCCAATGATCATTAAAATAATCATCACACTAAGACACTTGAACTAAATACATATATGATGGAATTTCAGGTTCAGATGTTATAACTGTAGTACTGGCATTGTTTGGAAGACTGTGTGTGACAGGAGCTTATTGTGTAATATACATTCACAGTGCAGAGTTGTTTCCTACTGTTGTCCGTAATGCTGGATTGGGAGGGGCCTCTCTTTTCGCCAGAGTCGGGACAATGGTAGCCCCTTATATAGTGACTGTAGTAAGTTTGTTTTTTTATATAAAAGTAATGATACTTTTAACAATTATACCACTCACTGGTCTATTGAGCTTTTTGTATTATTTCGAAAAAACAGTTATCATTTACTGATTGCTGAAAGTACATTGTATAATGTTGATGTTGAAAACTAATCTCATGTCACATGATAAAGCACCGCATGAAGATTCAATTTATGTTTTCTCTACATTATAAATTATTTATTATCTTACTTAAATTCGTACATGAAATAAACAAGCAAGAATGTATAGGATTGGTACAAACAGGTAGATGTATCTATTCCTTTTTCGTACATTCAAAAATCACACATGAATAATGGTTCAACAACAACAACAAAAAATTATATGCCACAATGAAACTATGGCTGCACTGTCTCTTAACATATAAGGGGGGGGGGGATACACGTGAACGTTTAATGGTAACACGTGAATAGGCCTGAACCACTATTCCCATGCACTCACTTTGCAAAATAAAATCGCAACCACACTTTGCATGTCTCCCGTCTTTCGTACTCGAACATACTTCAAATCCCATGGCAACAGAAAATCACCATAACTGAAAGAAACAAAACCATGTAGAAATATATACATAACATGTGAAACACATTCGATCAAGAATTATATTAAACTTTTTATTTATCTAAAATGTTTATGTGCGACATCTACCTATTCAGACCGTTTACCTTTAATAGGGCCACGTGCACCTCCTTCTTGTTGACCGAAATGCCCTTGAGAGTCGCCACGTAGTCCCCTTTCTTGCAGAAATTGCTGACTGCTTGAAGAGCTGTGGAAGAACGGCTGTCGTCCTAAACTGCCCTCGCTTGAAGAATCTTTTTGTTTAGTTTGAGCTGAAAAACTAGGCTCGTCATCTATTTTGTGAGCGGAAAAAGAATCGTCGTTTGATATAACAGAAAAGTTTATGTGCGACATCTACCTATTCAGACCGTCGAACGACAATCTTTTATAAATCCATAAAGCACGAAAACTTCGTGAATACACTTGACTGACCACTAAACACGGTGATCAGTCTAACATATCTAGATACGGCATACGACCGTCAATAAATATATTTATGTTTTAAAAGAATTGGTTTGGATGGGTATGGCATTGTTTGACTGTGCAGCGATTCATGCATCTAAGGACAGATGCATCTGTAACTTATTCTAGCAATCGTTTATTTCCTAACGCATAATAAATGTCTGATTTTGTTAATGAAGGAACTGTTTAAACTGTTTCCTAGAGCGAATCACTGGATGGTATCTTAAAGGAGGCTTTACCATTGCTAATATTTGGTGGAATGGCACTTCTGTCTGGATTAACATCACTCATGTTACCAGAGACACTGAATAAACATCTACCAGAAACTTTGAAAGATGGCGAGAGATTTGGCAGGTAGAATACTTATTGTAATTAACAGACACTAACTCTTTCAGTAATTAACATAGAAGCATTTTCGATAAATACTGAAAATGCTAAACAAACATAATGCTGACCTTGACTAATACTGAAGGCACACAATGCAGAAATCAATCTGCTCTCCGTTTTATATCAGAAGATAAACCGATAAAGGTAACCAAAACTCAAACCTAGTTTCTGTGACAATAAATATAATATATATTTTAGTGATGAGGTGAAAGCAGTACTAATAATGTAAACAAAACAGTGTCAATCCCACAAAACTTACATAACAGCGAATCGGAAAGCATCTACACATTGCATGTTAACATGCCCCTACATTTTGCATGCAGGGAATTTAGTTTGAGATAATGACTAATTAGCATCATTAATACTTGGAAGTTTGAACCAGATGCAAAACAATTATTTTTCAGATCAGGAGCATTCTATTTTGTGCGGAGTTTGCGGCATCACCAAGATGAGTCGGGCAAAAAGGATCAGTATGGATCAGAGCGAGACCTGTTACTCTCAACAGAAAAATCATTATATTCCACAGACCATGAACTTTTATTATCAACAGATAAAAGTAAATTATCATGACAAACGTTTTATCATCATACACGTTTATATAGTTTTTGGGAGGTGATTATTACGTAATACATTTTGTAATCAACCTTCCTTAGCGTTTGCAAAATACAGTAATTGGATTGTGTCTTACAAAAACTTTTGGAACTTTTTCATACGCTAATCAACAAAGTGCGATAAAATCAAAGTAAAGTCGTCCAAACACTCTTTTCATGTACAATCAGTTTGATGTTATATTGTTCGCTGATTGCACAAGAACTTGAACTACAAATAGTGTTGTATTTCAGCCAATCGGAGACGTAATCTAGGGAAGATTCCAAAAGGTGACTTACATAAACCAATAGTTTCTTTGTGTGCACACTTGCGTATTAATTAGCTGGATAAGTCTGATCTCAATATAGATATTATCTTATTTTCTGTATTTTAAGAGAATCAGCTAGAAGGTCATGTACTAAGAAAAGAAACAGAATTTTCCAAGTCGGTAGATCTATATATTTAGACATTGATCTGTTTCGAAAACGCCATATGAAATAAAATATAAACAAGCTTTTTCAGACTAATGAATTAGTATATACCTTATTTGTAAGGCTTCCTCAATGCGTATCATATGTGGTCAAGTATACACTCAGTATTTACAGTATATTTATATGAACGAAGCCTGCAAGTTAATGTATGTAACATGATGAAACAGTTTAGAAACTTCTGTATGCAATTAATTTCACATGAATACTGGTATCTAATGAATGAAACTTGACTTTTTACCAGAGAAGTGTTGGCTATTAAACTGCGTTAGTAGCCTTTTCGCAAGCTGACATCTCTCTATATCGCCTTCCATCAGTATTTCAATACTTTGATTAACGTCATAAGTTTAAATGTTAATTTACTTGCATCTAACTGTTATGTTAATTGTGTTAACTGTTAATTATCCGTCTTATACATTAGTAGGTTTTAATAGACGCGGTTAATATTGAAAAAAATCGGTTTTGTCCTGCACGACCGAAGTTTATAACTACTAAAAATCTGCTATGAATAAACGAGTTAGTTATATAACAGCTATTGTTTTATAATGAATGAAAAGTTTAAACTTTTTCATTATATTCAACAAATCTACTTCAATATCTACTTTTCCAAATACGCAGATCTGAACCTTTGTTCTTGCGCAGAGCAGAATATATGATTTCACCTCGTCCTGTTCATTGTGGATCAACGTATGTAAGCTGGAACTTACTGTTATTATTCTTTCACTTGGCGTCACGTGAAGTTATATATGAATGTCAAGACACGCTTTTAATGGCGTCAATTGGAATGATATACTCTTCTACATTATATTTCGCAATAGTAAACTTTCACCAGTGTTGTTATCTTTTTATTATCTTCAAAACAATTTGTATAGTGACGAAAGACGTAAGCAAGATCTATCAACAAGGGCTACGAGCCATTTGTCAACGTTGAATCAATTCAGCGGGAGGCAATCGATCACAAAGATTTGCAAACACTTTAAGACAGAATATGTAGACATTATCTTGAGATAGAAACAGCAAACGATGGTAGAAATATATGAGAAAATGCTTATTCTTGACCGTCGGAGGTCAAAACAAACATTACACGACAGAGAGACAGATAAGTTTGTACCTGCAACGATGGTAAGCTATCGTCGACCTGTTAATGTAGTGAAAAGGCCGAGAAAATAAGTGAAACTACTGTAGAAGTACGACTTTAGATGTCAAACAACCCTACGTACGTTGGTGCGAAAGTATACTATATCCCAACCAACATTTGACAAAACAATCTGCAAACAATCCCATAAGACTGTGCGATAATATTTCATCAGACTTGCACGACCATACAGTTATGTTTCCGGTAACAAGTTTGCCGTCAATTAGAATATTGAGAAGGCGTTTTTTAACATCTGTTTGCATCCAGACGACCGTGACGCCACAGTTTTCTTTTGGTTATTGGGTTCAAACAATGATGACTGTCCAATCCTTTATAAAGCAACTCATTACTAATCATACTGAGCTGAACTATTTAAAGCACCATTGTGATAAAACAGGACGCATCAACGAAATGTTATACGTAGGTAACATACAATGTACTTGCTAGCGTACCAGTTGAGTCTGTAGGTATTTTACACCTCCAACAGACAACTCCTTAAGCACGCTGCATTTGTTCTGAGAACATGTAGCGATGCGAAACGAGCAGCATCACAGAGTGCCGCAAACTAAAAGATGAAAGCTCAGCAGACGTAACTTCCCTAAATCTACGCAAATTTATTTAAACCTTCACTTTTACGAAGACATTTGGAATGGGTGCCTATCTTATGAGCGCAGACATCATGGCAAAAACAGAGTAACCTCGGTAAAGCAGCTTCGCGGAGTTAAACTTTCTCGGCACACAACATCGATTGTACGACAGCACTTGAAATCTTCTTGTCAGAAACAGTTTGCTGGATTCCAAATAATTTCACAGAAATGCCTAGGGTGATTCTCTAACCAGAATATAAAGCCATGCTTGGAAACATGGCTATATAACCGCATGTACAGCATTCCCATAACAATATGGAAACATTATAATTGGGCCAAATTACACATGAATTATTCTTTTATCTGACTTTCAACAAAAGCTGGTCAAGATAATCTTTTTCATGTTACTATATACTTATCCTAATGTATTTTTTTTCAAAATCCATAGGCCTGGTTTTGATTGTTTTTCATAGGAATAGTCTCTTTATGACCCTCTGTCGGAACAGAAGTTGATTACATGTATTTAAAACTATGATTTCCCCAAGTGGCTACATACTGTGTGTCAAAATATTACAACTTATTGGGGCTGAAAATGTCAATGTACGGTCATTACGGTCTTCTCGTTTTTATGTTTTAGTCGTTGAATTGTACGTCTGTTTCCTTTCTTGCTGCAACCAAAGCCCTTTTGTTTGGCGCGACTGTACAAAATCTTACCTTCGTGTTAAGCATTTTTTCAGCGCTAATTAATTCAGTGACATTTTATGTCTTACCTTCTCTTATCACAATAGGACGTACCAATTCAACAACTTCGGTTTATCTTTAGCAAATATTTATATCACCCGATTTACATTCGTCAGCGAATATGACCTTCATATTCGAAAAAAAAAATGACTGTACTTCCTGATTTCATTTCCCGAATTGAAACATTTTTCTGTTCATATGTTTATATATGTAAGTATTCTTTGTTTCACTTAAGACAACAAACTTCTTACAAATATGTTATAAAATTATAATGAAAATACTGTACATGTAGTCATGTATACATATTTGCGAACTTGATCGTAACATTACGTATGATTATTTATATTACACATATAGTTAATGATGTCGGCTTCATTTGTCTTATAGATCACACAAAACTGACCTGGATGAAAGTAAGTGTTGTTAACCGCTGAAATAAAAATTGAATCAGTTCAGAAACCGATAAAGGAATAAAGTAGTTAAATTAATATGGCTGAAGCTGGTTCTGATAAGAATGGAACATCTGTTGAAAATACAGATGCTTCGGAGAACTGTTCAAAACCAAAATTATCGGAGAAAATCCATTCAGATAAGCCGAAAATAAAGAACAAGAGCAAAGCTATATCTAGAAAGCAAAAACGTCCAACCAAATCAGTAAACTGTGAATTTGATTATGTTGTGGTTGACAGTGAAGAAACACTTAAAGAATCACTAAAGTGTATCGATGCGATATTGAAGGATGACCCGATTGTAGCACTTGATTGTGAGGGCGACGATTTGTCACGGGTCGGGAAGATTCAGCTCGTTTCTATAGCTACACGGACAAAGGCTTTCCTGATTGATATTCTAGCTTTAAAAACAGCACCATTCGAACAAGGTTTGCGTGATATTTTCGAAAGCAAAAGTATTAAAAAGCTGATGTTTGACTGCAGGGAGGATTCCGATGCTCTGTTTCATCAATTCAACCTGAGGGTTGATGGAGTCATCGACATTCAACTGCTAGAAGTAATAAAACGTTCCGGTGACTTACCAACACGAACATCTGGCAGACGCAGTGACAGATGTGACGAAGTCGTGAGGGTAAAGGGGCTATTAAGTTGTATTGGAGAATTCCTAAGAAATGTTGAATTAGTAGAGCTGAAACGAAGGACCTCCACGAAAATGGGCGACTGGGGAAAACGTCCTCTGGAGAAGTGGCTTATAGAGTACGCAACAGTTGATGTCATGAGCCTATTTCTACTATTTGATAATATACATCCTGGCGAAGAGGAAATGAAAAGGCTGCAAATTGCGTCCAACATTTATGTCGACCTTAAACGATCAATCCCTCACCGTGAATATAACAAATATGAGAATAATGGATACCTACCTATAGATGTTATCCCAGAAAAGGGGCAAACTGGCTTTGAATACGGATATATCAGTTGTACTAAATGCAGACGAAAGTTTCCAAATCAAGAATTTTCTAAGTCGCAGCTAAAGAAAGCGAATCAGTTGTGCAGAACATGCAAGGAAGTGAAACTAGACATTGACACACATGCGATCAGAATGCGAAATTATGAAATAAATACAATGCGACGTGAAATGCGAAGAGTAAGGCGAAGGTTGTACGAGTTTTCGTTCGATGACGAGTATGAGGAGGAGTATGTGCTTGGGTTCGCATGTGATTGTGAAAACTATTCTGTCTCACCGACTTGTCTTCTTCACTGTGATTTACAGTTATAAGTAAACAAATATGCAAAAATCAATATGTAGTTGGTGGCATATATATATGACATTTCTCTATGCTGTAAACTAAATTTTACTATCGTTGTCACGTGAATTGTACTGTTTGAAAACTTTGTCAGACACTATTTCATACTATAAATAAATGTATTTATTTTTTCATTATATCTTCTGGCATGACAGTCGTACCTTTTGTTATAAACTCCTGTTTTGACTTGATACCTCGGTCAAGACAGAGCAAATTTTACATACTGTTCGTTCGTTATCTGGTGTGTATGCTTTTAAAACAGTTTATCAATGTACTATTTTGTGCACGTTGTAATATACAAATGTAGTTTGCTTAGATTTATGATGAATGATAATATGTGATCACATGCCTACAATGTAGAGGGCCAAGATGGCCCTACATCGCTTAACAGGCTATCATTGTCTGTAATATAAGGTCATCAGCAGCAGAAAGAGTTTTTTTTTTTTGGTTCTGATTTTAAACTCTCTTCGTAGAGGTCCGCTACATGATGCTAAATTCCAAACAGCTCTGGGCCTAGTAGTTATAGACAAGAAAAGTTTTCCCTGCACAAGCTTAATTAGCACTTTATGCCAGGTGAGCTAATAAATAAAATAGTGATACTATAGTGGTTTGATATATTATTATAAACATGTACCCTGTAATGTTTGCTTATTGATATCTGTTAAGTAGGTCAATAGTTATGCATAGCGTACGCTATGACATACCGACGGTAAATAGTTATTATATTGTATCGTATTATAGATTACGTACTTTTTCGAAATTTTATTTTAATTGATCAACAAATACATATAAAAATTAACAAATTAAAAACATCATTGTAAAATCCGAATTCACAAAATGACATAACGTGAAATCCCAACAATGAGAAAAGTCACCGATTCATAATAAAATTCGTTCATCCACGTAAAGAAACCAAAAACAATGTTAACTGTATTTTACAGATAAATTTCCACCTTTGTTACGATTTATAGTGAACAGGTTGATATTGCATATGTTTGCAAATGAAATTATTGCTAAATAAATATAATACATTTATATACGTGTCTGGGTGATTGGCCGGTGTAAAACATTAAATTTTGACCCATATGCCTGTATCATTTTTCAACGTTGAGAATTGACCCTGCCAACATTTCAGCATTAAATTTTGATCAAAAAGCCGTTGAGACCTGATCAGTTGTTAAATTTTGATCAACAATGGGTCATTTTTAACGGGTAGTTAAATCTAAGTTAAACGTCGGAGATCGTCTGTTTGTGGTAGAGAAACACTGGGCAGAATCAGAAACTCACAGGCTTCTTAACAAGAGCTGTCAGTAGGACAGCGCGCTCGACTTTTTTCAGTGCTTGCCAATAAAACAAAATTTTGTCAGTAAAACAAACAAGAATGTGTATGAACAGGGGCCACAAGTAGCAAGATATTAAGTCAAGAGTTATCAAACTTAATTCGTTGATATCCCTGAATACTACAGCAAAGTTTTTAATTAATACCTCAAGTGGTGAATGATATATGTGCATGACAGTGCCAGTTGCACACAAGACTTTAACTAGTAATTTCTAAGTACAAATCAAGAAACATTTTCACAGGGTTATCTTCTCTTGCTTACAGACATGTGTCACAATGATACAAATGTATTCCAACTTTCAAAGTAATATCTCAAATGGTTAAGTCAAAAAGTGGACAAGAATGAACATTTTGAAATTTGAATGAAAAGTTGAAAAGGGCCATAATTCAAATGAAATCCTTGACTGAGTTACGTTCTCCTGTCTGTGTTTGGGAATCAAGATGGTAAACAAGTATTCTAACTTTCAATGTAATATCTCAAACAATGTAGTCAAAAATGGACTAGTACGAAAAACTTAAGCAAGATTCTGCAGATGGGGGTAATGATATAATAAAGTATTCAAAGTTTCAAAGCAATATCTCAAAGGGTTAAGTCTATAAGTTGATTTTACCCATATTCAATGTACTTTCTAAGTCAAAAGGGGCATAATTATGTCAAAAACCTTGACAGATTCATGTACTCTTGTCTGTTGATGGTGGTAATGATGATAAATAAGTATGGTAAGTTTCAAAGCAATATCCCTCAAATGGTTTTGAAATAAAGTGGGGTGGTACGGAACCTTAACCAAGCTCAATACACTTTCTAAGTCAAACAAGAGCTGTCAGTAGGACAGCGCGCTTTTTTAGTGCTTGCCAATAAAACAAAACTTTGACAGTTAAGAGCACACAATACTTTAACTAGGAATTTCTAAGTACAAATCAAGAAACATTTTCACAGAGTTATCTTCTCGTGCTTACAGATAGGTCTCATGATGGAACATAAGTACTCCAACTTTCAAAGTAATATCTCAAATGGTTAAGTCAATAAGTGGACAAGAATGAAAATTTTAACTGAATTTCTAAGTCAAAAAGGGCCATAGTTCAAATGAAATCCTTGACAGAATTACCATCTCCTGCCCAAGTTTGGGAATCATGATGGTAAGCAAGTATTCTAACTTTCAAAGTAATATCTCAAACAGTTTAGTAAAAACGTGGAGTGGTACGTAAACCTTAACCAAGATTCTAAGTCAATAGAGGGTCTTAATTTTTAAAACAAATCCCTGACAGAGTTACCTAGTCTCTTGCCTACAGATTGGGGTAATGATGTAAACAAGCATTCAAAGTTTCAAAGTAATATCTCAAAGGGTTAAGACAATAAGTGGATTTTACCCATTTTCCAAGTCAAAAAGGGGCATAATTCTGTCAAAAACCTTGACAGAGTTATGTACTATTGTCTGTTGATGTAGGTCATGATGGTTAACAAGTATGGTTAGTTTCAAAGCAATACCTCTAATGGTTTTGAAATAAAGTGGTGTGGTACGAAAAACTTAACTGTTTTCTTTGATACAAGCATAGGAAGTAGGTAAACCCCTTAGGAAATGCTAGCCCCTTTGTAAATGCTAATGCGAGTAATTATGATAAACACATTGAGCATGTTCGAATGAAAATAATCTGAAATGATAGTAAAATCTAATGTAAAAGCTTTGAAAAAGCTACATGATTACAAAACGGTCGGAATATGTAATACTCATTACATGTATACTATATTAGGTATCATTGTGAGTACCACATGTAATTACAAATAAACAAAAAATAAAGTAGCATTTACAAATAAACAGAAAATATTTACAAATTGTACAATAGTTGTAAACTGCACTGTGTACTATATTCTTAAGAAAATTAAATGCTTAAATTGACGATTTGGTCAAAATGTCAAATTAGCCAGCTCGCATTACTCTAAGGGACGTTTCCATCTTAATCGGAATCGTAATCGGATTTGTTGACTGAAGATTGGGGGACATCTCAACGTTTTTCCATCTATTATAAAACTGGTCAATATCGGATATGTTACAAATTTAGGCCACAATAAACAAAACTTTGTTCAACGCGTATATTTGTTTCGGCTACATATTTTAATCAGTTCAATTATCCTTGATACCCATTTGTTCAATACTGGCAGTACTTCCAAAGGCATAGAAGGAATGCATATATAATGATTCACATAATTCACCAGTGCATTTTCCAAATCCTTCTTACGACATAAAAGGGATGCAAAATTTGCCAAGACTAAGATATGCCATAAAAGGTTTTAGGTAAAAAACTGAAAAGGAAAACTGCACTACTGCGCATGAAAAAAAAAATGCCTTAAAAATCAAATATCAGCCTAGATCAGATCAAGGATGAACTGATTAGCAATGATTACCTAAACTTAACTAAAAGACAACAAAGTACACGAGATAAATATCTGCATAAAACAGTTCTTGTGTAAAATTTAAGTGTCCTAAGAGAGTATATACGAATAGAGTAATATATTATTTACAAAGATAAAAACTACGACGTTTAAGGATATAAAACAGGTTTTGGCACAGAGTCTTATTAATCATTGACTAGAAAACAGGAAATTGAGCTGGTCAGTCTTACTGAAATTTGAAAAATTCGGCTCAACTACTATCGCCTTAGCTAATAATTCTGCTCTCATATCACAATAAACAGCACAGTCTAACAAAACATGCAACTCATCCTCAACTATGTTACAAATAGGTTAGATAGATATCTTTATTTCCTCCACATCTGGGAGAGCACAATAAACACACTCCTCGGTGAGATATCTTACAAAAGGCTATTGTTCTCACTTCAACATTTTTTAAGTTACAGTAATTACAGCATGAGACCAAAACGCAAGAAGCAGAGAAAGATCGATTTAAACGATAATTTCAGCCCAGACTACCTGCACATAAAGGACTTTGGAGAAAAGGGTAAAATAATTATTGTATTCGGGTATGCTGAAGCTACTCTGATAGTAAAGAAAAACACTGAACCGATATGTGATATATTGCAATGTAATTTTCATCACATACTGGACTGGGAGCTCGGTTATGTTTCAAAATTGTCATTGATCATAAAATATTTGGAATCAGTATGTAAATTCTTTACTTGTAAGTACAGACTTTTAGTGTTATATCTTAACCCATTACTCGATCCATGGATGCGCATTTAATCATATGTGCAACCAGTGTAGATCTAGATCAGCCTGCACATCCGTCTAAAGGACAAAATTGCATTTTTGCAAAATTTGGATTTGAAGTAGATGGAAAATCATGATTTTTTCAAAAAGTCTTGACCTGCCACAAACTAGTTATTATCAGTTGCTACTACTATAGATATCTTAATTCGTTGCCCAAACTAGTAAAAAATGGCAATGATTGTCATGCAACCCTTATTTTGACCTTAGTCCTACCTTCGTGTATTTTATTCTACAACAGGGGCGGCAAAATTACTTATTATCTGAATTAATTTCTTGTCCACAATGGCCGACTGTCAATATGAACTTTAAAGTTAAAATTCTTGAAATTTTCACTTGTACGTATCTGCCTTGGGCCTTGTTGATTCTACGTTCCTGCTTGGGACAAGCTAGGCAACAATGGATTTTGCCGTTCCTGTTAACCATGACTTATTGGTTGCTTTGCTTGTTTTTGAAGATACAACATTAAGGCCAGTTGATCTCAGGTGAGCGATAACCTCTTGTTATAAAGTCACCATCACTCTTGAAAATATAGCATAGTTACCATAGTTTTATGGAATGCACAGTTAATACTTTGGCTTGGGGTATTATTAAATGCCAAAAAGAATGCCTTTCTGCTTATATGAAAGTCAGTCTAATTTTTCTGCTCTATTTGTAGTTTCAAGGATTCATGACAAAAAATGCATTTAATGATCTCTTTGTTTTACACACCTGATGAATCTTTTCAGCTTAATAAGTTACAGTCCACTTGAAAATTTTTTTTTTTCGCCGACTGGTCACATGCTGGTAGTCAAGCCACAAATCTGCATGTAAGCAAGCATTACTGTATGGATATAAATATTTATACTACATTGTAATTTATTATACGCCCTGCACAACATCTAGTCAGTGTGATCTTGTGCGCTCAATTGTTGAAAACCCCTTGATATAATTTGATGAAACTTCACAGAAAGACGTGAATGGAATTAAACCTAGTTGTGTATGGGGCATACATAAAGTTTTGTTTGTAAACCTTTTCACTGAGTTGTGGGACTTCGTTGTGCATTTTCTTCACAATACAGTAAACATAGAGGTTTTGTGTTGATTCTTATTCAGAATTTAGTGAAATTTCATAGGGACAAGTATTTAAGCCCCAATCTCACATTCACGGTGACGGCCCTGGTTCCTCCCGGTAAACATTAGCCGATATACCTGTATGAACCGTGACATTTAAAAAAATGTAAGTTGGATCTCATATTCCCGATGGTGTCCCTGTAAACCTCCGATATTGAAACAAAAATAATATCAAACAGGGAATGCCACGTACCAAAAACGCAGCCTCCCCAAAACGAACCCCACAGCACCCAGAAGCGCACACCACCAACACACACACACACACACGCACACACACACGACACACACACACACACAATCATGTACACACACACGTATACACTACCAACAACACACTAGCATACAAAGCAAACACACGAGGACAAAACGAACAATTAAAGGAATTGAAGCAGAATCTACAATCTGACCCCAGGTTAGTCCCGGTCTGACACCGGATATCCACAGTGATTGTCCAGCGTGAACCTGATTGATCCCAGTGTATCCAGAGTTACTACGGAACATCACAGTTGAGTCGGTAGACACACGGTGGATATCTCGTGTTACCCCGGAAATTGCTGGCATTGCACCAAAGCTCTATCGTGTATAAGTGATTGCCGGAGACCGCTAGCTGATAACTACGGAATATCACGGTAGACACAAGGTGGATATCCGATGTTACCTCAGAAATTGACGGCATAGCACTGATATTGCATGGAATATGCCGGTTTGGGCAATCGTCCTGTGATTCCCGGCTGTATCAAACATTTTAAAACAACCGGGACCGTTTGCTGGTTCGACAAGGTTCACCAAGGGTCTTTCCGGCCATTCACGGAATTGTCAAGGTTGTACACCGGTTCAACAAGGTTTATCCCGGACCACTGAACCAGGGATCGTATATACATAATATAATAAATCCTGACTGAACCAAGATAAACCGGGAGACCAAAACATGACGGGTCGCACCGATATTGGACCCAATAAGCACGATTACAAACAAACAAACAAAACATGGCAGCGAAATCGCGGCTTTAGCATAGTTGTGCATGGTGCATATAAAGTTCTAGTTGTGCATTGTGTATATAAAGTTCTGTTTTTTTGGACTTTGCCTTTTTACCTTACCATACAGTATACATATAGGGTTTCGATAGAATAATTTTATACCTCAAAAGGCTTCACATTTACTATTGTAACAATGTATCTATAGGTGAAGTTCATGAAAGTGTAATGTTTGATTTACTGATTTATCATCACAGGATTGATGCAACATCAATGATAACCATTTATCCTACCATCACTGCTTTATTTGTACAAAATCGGCCTGTCGTATAAACATGAGGTTTACACGACAGGCAAGCTTTACACGACATGGCAACGGTCTGCCATACTGACATTCTTTTTAGCCGCCATTTTTAAACTTTTAATCGGCTATCAAAGTGATTTTAAAACGCTACAACTCATATCAATGTGCCATTTTACACATGTTTTTATAGCTAGTACTTATATTATCATTTTGTACAAAATCAAAGATCAATGACAAGTCTTAAATCATTTAGGACAGCTTTAAGAAAAACTTTCCTCACTGGCATTAGCAACAGCTGATGACGAACTACTTTCATGACCTAGTTTGTCGGGCATGAAGTACATGTAAACAATTTAAAAACTTATTAAAATGCTGACAATAAAAATACAAACATGAGTTTTCTTTTGTATACTGCAGTAATTATTTATCCCCCCGCCGAAGGCGAAGGGGATATTAGAAATGCCCTTCGTCCGTCCGTCCGTCCGTCCGTGCGTCCGTCCCAATTTTGTCCGGAGCATAACTCCAAAAGTACTTGAGGGATTTTCTTCAAACTTCATACACTGACAGAGCACATTGGGAGGAAGTGCAGTGTGTAAGAACAATAACTCTACTTTGCCTACTTTTAGAGTTATTCCCCTTTTATCAGATTTACTTGAAAAACTTTGTCCGGAGCATAACTCCAAAAGTACTTAAGGGATTTTCTTCAAACTTAATACACTGACATAGTACATTGGTAGGAAGTGTAGTGTGCAAGAACAATAACTCTACCTTGCCTACTTTTAGAGTTATTCCCCTTTATCAGATTTACTCTAAAAGTTTTGTCCGGAGCATAACTCCAAAAGTACTTGAGGGATTTTCTTCAAACTTAATACACTGACATAGCACATTGGTAGGAAGTGCAGTGTGCAAGAACAATAACTCTACCTTGCCTACTTTTAGAATTATTCCCCTTTATCAGATTTACTTGTCCGAAGCATAACTCCAAAAGTACTTGAGGGATTTTCTTCAAACTTAATACACTGACATAGCACATTGGTAGGAAGTGCAGTGTGCAAGAACAATAACTCTACCTTGCCTACTTTTAGAGTTATTCCCCTTTATCAGATTTACTTGTCCGAAGCATAACTCCAAAAGTACTTGAGGGATTTTCTTCAAACTTAATACACTGACATAGCACATTGGTAGGAAGTGAAGTGTGCAAGAACAACAACTCTACCTTGCCTACTTTTAGAGTTATTCCCCTTTATCAGATTTACTTTAAAAGTTTTGTCCAGAGCATAACTCCAAAAGTACTTGAGGGATTTTCTTCGAACTTAATACAGTGACATAGCACATTGGTAGGAAGTGCAGTGTGTAAGAACAATAACCCTACCTTGCCTACTTTTAGAGTTATTCCCCTTTATCAGATTTACTTGAAAAACTTTGTCCGGAGCATAACTCCAAAAGTACTTGAGGGATTTTCTTCAAACTTAATACACTGACATAGCACATTGGTAGGAAGTGCAGTGTGCAAGAACAATTACTCTACCTTGTCTACTTTTAGTCAAATAGAAAAATATCATACCTATACTGATAATGAACATTAATATAATTTTGCAAACCTTCTCTTCATTGCCTTATTCTTTTTCCACTTACTTGAAAACTGTACTCAGCATGACCATAACTATACGGCTTTTTAAGGATTTCCTCTCACCAAGTAAAATGTACGAAAGTACAACCTTCAGGTAACTTTTTCCTGGCGGGGGGATTAACCATGTGTAACATGGCTCTTGTTTAATTTTCAACATCAACAAATGTCATTTTCAAAATACATAAATACTGTTAGATCTAATCATGATTTTTTCTCAATTAAGACAATGCTGTATTAAATTGTCAAAATTAATTGTTTCACTGTTTTTAATCTTTCTCTCTCTGCCAAAATATACAGTAAATGTATCTGAATTTAACTAGAATGAACTAGAACTGTGGAGAAAATTGAATGTTTGTAGACTTTAACACCCATGATGTTGCAAGTTTGTGTAAATTTATTTAATTCTTGAAAAACTGCTAATATTTAAGAATAATGCATGCATGCTCTTCTGATAAACCATTGCATGTTGTTGCATTTAAAGGGTTTATCCCAAGCATGGTGCTTTTATTATATAGACCCTGACCAAATGGTTAAATATCCAAGTATTTGATTGAAAATTGAATGTCTGTGCACTTTAACACCCATGATGTTGCAAGTTTGTGTAAATATATTTAATTCTTGAAAAACTGCAGATGCATGCTTGATCTGCTGATAAACAATTGTTGTTGAATTTAAAGAATTTACTTGGATATTTAACCATTTGGTCAGGGTCTATATAATAACAAGAGGGCCATGATGGCCCTGTATCGCTCACCTGTCTACCATTGGCAAAAATAAAAAGGTTATTAATAGCAGAAAGGATCAATTTTTACCTTTGGCTCATGATATCCTCTTAATAAGCCTATGTAAAATCAAAAGACCCCCCCCCCAGGCAGGGTTAATTTTGACCCTGAGGTCAGGATTTGAACAATCTTGGTAGAGAGTCAATTATTGCCACATGCTGAATATCTAAGCTCTAGGCCTCATTATTTTGCTGTCTGATCATGATCTGCACTGTTGGCTATTCATTTTTTTGCTGTCTGATCATGATCTGCACTGTAAGCTATTCATTGTATGTTGGCTGGTAATGATCTGCACTGTCAGCTTTTTATTTTTTGCTGTCTGATCATGATCTGCACTGTTTGCTATGCATTATTTAGCTGTCTGATCATGATCTGCACTTTCATAATTTAGCTGTCTGATCATGATCTGCACTTTCATTATTTTGCTGTCTGATCATGATCTGCACTTTCTGACAAATTTCAAGGATATCTGGGCTGAAAATGTAACATCTAGAGTGTTAACAAGGTTTTTCCATATTTGGGCTGTGACCTAGTTTTTGACCCCAGATGACCCATATTCGAACTTGGGCTAGAAATCAACTTAACAACCTTTCTGACAAATTTCCAGGATATTTGGGCTGAAAATGTTACCTCTAGAGTGTTAACAAGGTTTTTCCATATTTGGGCTGTGTGACCTAGTTTTTGACCCCAGGTGACCCATATTAAAACTTGAGCTAGAAATCATAGAAACAACCTTTCTGACAAATTGCCAGGATATTTGGACTGAAACAGTAGCCTCTAGAGCCTTAACAAGATTTTTCTATTTTTGGGCTCTGTGACCTAGTTTTTAATCCCAGATGACCCATATTCGAACTCGTCCGAGTAATTACTGGGACAAACATCCTGACCAAGTTTCGTGACAATTGAGGAAAAAATGTGACCACTAGAGCGTTAACGAACTAAATGTGGACGGACGACGGACGACGTCCGACGGACGACGGACATTCATCGATCCTAATAGCTCACCCTGAGCCAGCTCAGGTGAGCTAAAAAGATCATGCTTGGGGTAGGGCCTATAACCAAAGAGTCACCCAGTGATCATTTTCATGTAGATATGTTTTTCTTAAAATTTAATATGCCAGAAAACATTAATCTCCATGCATCACAAACATAAACAAGAACTTATCAACATTTAGTCATTTTAGTCATAAAGTCACTAATCAGCTCCTGTGTCTTACTTCTTTAAAGTTCTTTCTAATAATTTTCAGCTTATCATACATTGTAAGTTATGATAGGTAGGTGATATTAGATCAACAAGTTAGCCTATTGATTGAGTCTATTCAAATATATTTTTTTTTGTCACTGGAAGGATTGAAGTTTGTCAGTATTTCAAGATTTGAAGTCCTTTCTTTTAATATGATATTGTACAATATTGTTTGAGTCATTCAATCACTGAGTCAATCATTCCATCAGGAAACATCTGGTCCAGAAATTACGGGATCACAGTATTTCTTGAATAAAAGATGTTATCCCAAAGCTATCATTGAATACAGGTTGTATCCTTGTATATCTGGCACGAATTACTCATATTTGAATCTATGTTCCACTTCTTTTTTGGAACTTGGTTTTTGCTCCAGTCCATCTCTAAGCTAACTTAGCTTAAGTTTCCAAAGAGAAACAAATGATGTTCAAATCTTCAATCAGCAACTGTTGACTACATGTCTCAGACCAACCGAGTCAATATTAAGCAACTAAGCGCGTCCCGTAGATCTACATGACATTTCTATTTACCACAGTCAGCTCCAGTCCAGGGTCCAGTTCAGCGACACCCCACCCACTCGCACTTATAGCACATATTGGAATCTATACAGTTTTATGGTGCAGTCTTCAGTGTTCAAAATGTCCATATTTATAAATGCAATCAGTAAGTAATCGTGGTTATCACCTGAATGGCTAACAAGGTTTAAAATCCGGTAGTTTTAGTGAATATTTCACGTCATCACTGTTCATGACACACTGACGTCACTTATATGACTAGCACAGTAGCAGAAATTAATAAAGCATACCAGTAAAGTTTATCTCATTCAGTTTAGAATAGCTTAAAATAACAGTTTAAGGTGTTGAGCTTTTTAAGTTTTATTTCTGCATGTTGTTTCACTTCAGTCTAACGCGGACGTGTTTGTGTAGTGTATTAACTTGATCGAAATAAATGTGTAACTGGGTTGTGATGTAATGTATTCATACGCGTCATAGCGACATACAGTTTAATCTTAATTAATAAAAAAAACGAAAAAGACATTTTTTATGTAAAAGGTAGGATAAAAAGAATATTAGGTTACCGTCTTAGTGTGACTGAATTTATTAGGCTCGTCTCCGAAATGTTTATACGGCTCGGCAGAGCGTCGCCGTATAAAAACAAAAATAATATCAAACATGGAATGCCACGTACCAAAAACGCAGCCTCCCCAAAACCACACACACACACACACACACACACACGAGGACAAACAGTTGGGCACCGCCTTGGAACGGAACGGTCAGTGGCAAAAACACCACTGGGGAGCTTAAACCGGTTTATGGTGCGCACCCAACCTTTTCTCCAACTCGCCTAATAAATTCAATCACACTAAGACAGTAACCTAATATTCTCTATGTATCTCCCAACCTGACAGTGAAGGTTGTAAAAGTGAAACGGGGAGACTACCCAGCATGGATGGTAGTGTTTTCGTCGACCTCCCGTTTCGTCACCAAGAGTTTTGTGTACAAAAGAGGTTGTGGTTTCGTCACTCTTATTTAATTGTATATTTAATTGTTAGTTTGACATAAATGGGATCAAACAAACCAATTAACGTTGCCGTTAAACGTAATTATAGAATGCATCGGGATATTACATTTGTGTATTATGACCACTTTTTTTCATCCAAATTAAGTAATTATTTGACTTTAATCAGTCATATTTAAATCTTAATTCGATGAGTCAGATACGTAGTTTATTTTTTATTAATAAGTATTAAAATCTAAAAACAAATTTTAAACAGATAAATCAAAGGGGTACATCACATAATGGTTTTGGGTGGTCTGGGGGTATTGATACCCCTTTATATAATGACCATATACCAATATTGTGATTTTGACAGCTGGAGCCCTTGTCTATATAAAGGGGTATCAATACCCCCAGACCACCCAAAACAATCATGTGATATACCCCTTTGAGATAAATCAAATATGTTTTTTAATCAAATTTTGTGCAGTAAATGTTATATTCTCATTTAACTGTGTGAACTTTTATTTATAATTTTAGTAATTACCTTTAAGTAGGTGTGAAATCCTATTGTTATATTTATCTTATACAAAACTTTGGTGACGAACTGGCAACATAAATCCTTATTAGTGACGAAACGGGAGGTCGACGAAACCACTGTAATTCCCCAGCATTCTACGCAAACAGGGAAATCATGGAAGGAGAGGAAATAACCTATGATTATGGTGGTGGATACTATCCATGGAGAAATGTTAGTTTTGCCTTGTACACGGTACCGATCCCACGTGACTTTTCTGGCTAAGTGTGGGACTCAGAAATGACAACAAACGCCGATTCCGGTAACATTTTTCATGATATCTTCCTTAATCCTGCATAGAATTTAACCAATTGTGTCACACCTCGCAGTTTAAAGAGCGGAGAACGTCTTTTTACCTAATGTAACAGCTGACAAAAGTTGGTCAAGAAAATTCACTTGTTTCACTCGATTTTTAAAAAGAATATAAAATGCTATGTGTGGGACCCGAAAAAAAAAGCCACGTGTGGGACGCAAATTATGAACCCTGTTTCTTTTCATGATGAGATGGTCTTAAAACGCCAATTGTGCACACACAATGAAATAGTATGTTAAGGATATACCAGGGGGTGTTGAACTGATGCCGATTGTGTCTTCCTTATAAGAGGAAGTATAGGCTTGCTGCATATCATTTTAAAGCTTATGAAATTTCCTTTTCAACCAAAGACAACCATGTAACGGCTTTTTTTATTATTATTATTTTGCATATTTGCGCAAATGCGTATTTTGTTTTTATCTAAAATGGGATTCAACTCTTCCATTAGTCAACCTGGGTGGTCAAATTTTACTGGGAGGCATCTACAAGGTATGATTTACAAAAGGGTATCTTGGATTTAATTTATTTCCCCAAGGGAAAAAGTTAGAGTAAAATCAAAGTTTGTACTGGCATTTTCATGTACCTCCTACGCCAAAAGGGTCATAAAGTTTGAATGGAATCTTTTATCAAAATTCTGAGATACTCTTTTTAAGTTCACACATCAAACAGCTCCCCTGTCAAGTTACGTGCATTTTGATCCAGAATTGATGGATTTGAATCAATTTGAACATTGTCTACAAATCTGTAATTGCACTTCTGGAAAATGAAGAAAAATGGAATCTGAACAAAACCTCACACTTACACCCATAAAGAATAAAAGCACCACCCCCTCCTTAACACTGACCAAGCTAAAGAGCTTATGGTACTGCATTTTGTTGAAATATGAATATTAATGAGATTTTAACAAAAATTCTTGGTAATCTACCAATGCTGGACACCTCAGTTTGAATAGCTTAATAAGCATTAAATGTAGCAATAAAGTCAATCACCTGGCAAGCTATAAAATGGCCATTATGCTGTAGAGGTTATTCTATAGACTAAGCCCTTGTCAGGGCTATTTCGGACTCTAAAATTCCATATTTGCCAGTGGAACTGGGGAGAAGGAAATGAGTGGTTAGCTAACATGTGCACTGGACAGCTTTTGGCTGGGGCTGGTATCCCGCGCTCAGGATTAAGCTACTGGTCGCATCACATGTGGAGCTATCTTGGTCTAGGCAGATGCTTGAAGTCGACTAGTTTTGATTGAGTGTCTGCCGTTTTGGGCCAGGGTACTGGTTTGAGTTGGTGGTTGCAGTCGACTAGTTTTGGCTGAGGACGCTAACTTGAGCCAGGTTTCTGGTATGGGCAGACGCACAGTCAAATAGATGTTAGTCTAGCCTATCTCTCGACAGTGTCGCTGAAGGGTTCTCCGTAGAGAGGAGGTTTTTGGTTTGTAACCTTCTTGTGAACCTGGACTGCGACACTGTGCAGGAATGTGCGACCCCTCGGCTTTGTTCTATGGCCCGTAGTGAGCTCGTCGCACATTCTGGCAGAGAGAACACAGAAATGCTTTGGATGTGATGTGGCTGTGGTTTGAGTTAGAGCAAACCAATACTGCAGAGCACTGTATGGTGGACCACTCATGGATATATCACCAGGAAAACTGGCTTATACTGACTGGAAATTGCAGTCAGGTAAATTTTTCTCCTATTTCGGACTCTAAAATTGCATTGTTAGGGGCATGAACAGGAGAACATGCCGGGTCGTACCGATTATAGCCTCTTTAGAGGATGGTGGACCTAATAAGCACGAATACAAACAAACAAAAGAGGTTATTCTACTAGGTCAATCACACTCAGATCTCACTGGTCGACGTGACTGGCTTACTCTTTGGCAACCAATCAAATTCAACCTTTGGCTATACTGGCTGGAAATTGCAGTCAGATAAATTTCTCCTTTTTTTTTGGCTTCAAAATTTTGTCTTTTCGGCATGACAGGAGACATGCCGGGGTCTCATCCCAATATTAAGCTAACATACATGCTCTGTGGGATGGACCTTGATAAAATTCTCATCAAATCAAATCAAACAAGAGCCATGTTACACATGGTTAATCCCCCCGCCAGGAAAAAGTTACCTGAAGGTTGTACTTTCATACATTTTATTTGGTGAGAGGAAATCCTTAAAAAGCCGTACAGTTATGGTCATGCTGAATACAGTTTTCAAGTAAGTGGAAAAAGAATAAGGCAATGAAGAGAAGGTTTGCAAAATTATATTAATGTTCATTATCAGTATAGGTATGATATTTTTCTATCTGACTAAAAGTAGACAAGGTAGAGTTATTGTTCTTGCACACTGCACTTCCTACCAATGTGCTATGTCAGTGTATTAAGTTTGAAGAAAATCCCTCAAGTACTTTTGGAGTTATGCTCCGGACAAAGTTTTTAAAGTAAATCTGATAAAGGGAATAACTCTAAAAGTAGGCAAGGTAGAGTTATTGTTCTTACACACTGCACTTCCTACCAATGTGCTATGTCAGTGTATTAAGTTTGAAGAAAATCCCTCAAGTACTTTTGGAGTTATGCTCTGGACAAAACTTTTAAAGTAAATCTGATAAAGGGGAATAACTCTAAAAGTAAGCAAGGTAGAGTTATTGTTCTTACACACTTCACTTCCTACTAATGTGCTATGTCAGTGTATTAAGTTTGAAGAAAATCCCTCAAGTACTTTTGGAGTTATGCTCTGGACAAGTAAATCTGATAAAAGGGAATAACTCTAAAAGTAGGCAAGGTAGAGTTATTGTTCTTGCACACTGCACTTCCTACCAATGTACTATGTCAGTGTATTAAGTTTGAAGAAAATCCCTAAAGTACTTTTGGAGTTATGCTCCGGACAAGTAAATCTGATAAAGGGGAATAACTCTAAAAGTAGTCAAGGTAGAGTTATTGTTCTTGCACACTGCACTTCCTACCAATGTGCTATGTCAGTGTATTAAGTTTGAAGTAAATCCCTCAAGTACTTTTGGAGTTATGCTCTGGACAAAACTTTTAAAGTAAATCTGATAAAGGGAATAACTCTAAAAGTAGGCAAGGTAGAGTTATTGTTCTTGCACACTGCACTTCCTACCAATGTGCTATGTCAGTGTATTAAGTTTGAAGTAAATCCCTCAAGTACTTTTGGAGTTATGCTTCGGACAAGTAAATCTGATAAAGGGAATAACTCTAAAAGTAGGCAAGGTAGAGTTATTGATTTTGCACACTGCACTTCCTACCAATGTGCTATGTCAGTGTATTAAGTTTGAAGTAAATCCCTCAAGTACTTTTGGAGTTCTGCTCTGGACAAAACTTTTAGAGTAAATCTGATAAAGGGAATAACTCTAAAAGTAGGCAAGGTAGAGTTATTGTTCTTGCACACTGCACTTCCTACCAATGTGCTGTGTCAGTGTATTAAGTTTGAAGAAAATCCCTAAAGTACTTTTGGAGTTATGCTCCGGACAAAGTTTTTCAAGTAAATCTGATAAAAGGGGAATAACTCTAAAGGTAGGCAAGGTCGAGTTATTGTTCTTACACACTGCACTTCCTCCCAATGTGCTCTGTCAGTGTATGAAGTTTGAAGAAAATTGCTCAAGTACTTTTGGAGTTATGCTCCGGACAAAATTGGGACGGACGCACGGACGGACGGACGAAGAGCATTTCTAATATCCCCTTCGCCTTTGGCGGGGGGATAAATCAGAGGTTATTCTGTGAGGGGCATTACCATTATCACGGCAATAAATTACATCAGCATGTATTTAGAAGTACATCTAAAAGAGAAAATGTCTGTTTAATGGGGTAAATACCAAACTTTTTAATGATGCGATATAAAGCTTTTTTTTAAAGAAAGTTACATTAAATATTTAATGGTAAAGATGGTAAAAATTTAATGTTTGTATTGCTACAATATGACAATACTTGCTGAAAAATAATACCCTTCAGAGATACATACTTACACAGTAACATGTACACGTGCTACCAGGTGGTACTGGCTACTAAAGTGCACACTCTGCAGGCATAAATTAATAGCTGATAAAAAGATTGAAAAGAATGTTTGTCAATGACATTTGATAGACAATAGTAGTATCAAGGTATGTGTATGCTTCAATCAATGCCCCCTTTACATAATACTTGCTGGCTTGGATGTTTTTATGGTGATCACATGATACATTTGTATTTATAATGTTTTCAAGTTTGATGGTGATAGTAGCTACTGCTAGAGTTGTTTCTAATTATCTTCTGGTGCCAGATCAATTACAATGTAGTAGAGAGAGTGGCAGATGATTTTAATTGATGTACTATGATTCTACATCTGTACGGGCCAGTATATGACATCCTACATGTTTGAAAGGGCAGCTTGAAAGTTACAAATGGGATATTAATTAGCTTGATCTAATAATTACACAAAACATGCTTGTGAGAGATTCAAAGTTCTAATTGAAAACACACACATAACATTTTCATAAATTCATTTAGCATTTATAGCAGCTATAAGTTACTTATAACTATTGTTGATAAGGCCTGCAAGTTACCAACTGGTTCTAAACATATGACCCCACTAAGACAGGTCAGATCATTGTTATTACCTGGAACCAATTTCATTGGAAACTTTCCCTCAAAATGTATCCCCTTGAGAAAATCAATGACCTTTACAGGCAGATGTTA
>JAFMSR010000003.1:39059601-39071855 GCA_022818135.1 Saxidomus purpurata | reverse complement strand
TATTCATCTATAAAAATAATATCTCTCGATGAAAACATGTGTACATGATTCTAATTCGGCTTGCATATATTACAGTCTTTGTGCTTACTGATAAAATATGTTTATTTTACACGAGAAACCAGCATTCTGGTTATACAACCCAAACAAAAAACCGTGAAGATATAAAGCTAAATCAGCTCGTTTTTTCAATGGAAGTTAGGGGGGTCACTGCTGAAATTCAAAATAACAAGAAATTTTATTGACCCTGTTTTTTATGGAGACTAACATATTGCTAGTTAATTTCTGGAAAAATAATGATGGGTCAATGACTTGACTTTTTCGCAATATTAATCTTTAGTGATGCACTATCAGATAAGGAGCTTAATGCAGAATTAGCTAGAATTTTCATATTGTAAACGTTTATGTATGTGGTGTATGTTTCAGAATGGGTATCAATTTTTAATATCTTCTAGGGTAGTATGTCATACTTTAGGATGAAAAATTAGTGATAGTGGTATTTCTATCATCATCTTAATAAATATTACGCTCCTTATTATTACCCCACCCACTTTACTAAAATTCATTTTTTCAAATTTTGATAAATGAATATTTCATGATAAAGGAATAACAAGGTTTTTCAGATACATTGCCTACAGTTTGATTAAAACCTTTGTTTTAGAATGCAAAAATAAAAAAAATGGGGGTCAATGTGCATATAAGAAAGAAATTCAATAAAAACTGACAAAAAATGTGTTTTTTAGATTTCGACGGGCTTTGAGATATGACAGATATGTCTGTAACGGACAGTTCCAGTGTTTACAATTTTATCAAAATTAACTCGCTGGATTATCCAATGACCAAACTGGGACATCACGTGTCCAATGGTTGGCCTGGTTTGCACAAAGAACACGTGGGTTTGTTTGTGATACTGTTTGTGAGCAGTTGACCTAGCCATGAAAAGAAAATAATCTCTTAATAATAGGCTTAGGTAGGCTTTAAAATTTGTCGTAATAAACCGAAACGGTCCATAAAGAACTGTAAAAGGACCTAGTTATTTATGAATCCTTATATCCTAACAATTCTTCTTGTAATACAGTTTGAATTAAGAAAATATCATAAACGGTTTTTCAGAAATGACTATTTTTTTTACCCCTACCCCCTATTTTGGCATATGGCAAAATTTGTCAATTTAGTCACAAAATGTGAGGTCAAAATATTTTTTCTCAAAAATGTTCAATTTTTTTACACTAAAATATTCCTATCGTGTTGAAGTTTACCGTACTACTACATAACTGTTTTTTCAAGTTAACTCATCATTTTTGAAATATAACAAATATATAATAATAACGGAAGTGCAAAAATCCAAAACCTCACCAGTGACCCCCTTAAATATAAATCTAAATTGTGCCATAAAAAGTCTTTAAACACACTACTACTTTTTTACACGCTACTACATGCCATTAGAATGTTTTAGAAAGCATATTTGTACTGCACGAAAGTTAAAAATCACTGGGTTTTGAGCTCTCTATTGGGGGCTATACCTAAAGAGACAACTTCTGAGACTATAGAATCTAGTCCAAATGAGTGTGGTCTACGGCAGAACATAAATAAATTCTTAATTCATTGACATTTTCTACGAGCTATACACGTACATGAAAAATCAAAATTGCCCATAGGTCTCAAAATTTTAGGATGTGGAGGCATGACTACTACAGAAAATTTTCATCTTTCTGGTTCTGGCTTTTTTTCAAAAGGAAAACATTGCTACCTAATGAATTGATTACACACTAACAAAAATAATAAAAATGATTTACTATGATGAATATCCCACTATACTGTGAGCTGTATACATTTATCAACAATCTGAAACAGACATAGAACCTGGAATATAAAAACAAAACAGTGCTCAAACAATAAATACTGAACATAAACTTAACATCTAAAGCTCTTTGGCACAATGACTAATAATAAATAAGTTGTGTTTAAACAATAATGGGTAAATCGTGAGGTACATGAGTGTCTAAACAATATACAAAGACCATGAAAAATAAACAGTGAAATACTGGCACGTTTTAGATTTTTTAATTTTTCGTATTTTTCCTTCAGCTTACGAAATTACGCATTACAAAAATGAACTATGTTTTTGAATTGAAAATATGTACCGTAGCATTTTCTTGTGCAGATAATTTCACTTTAAAGAAAATGCTTGTTTTTGTTGTACACCCAATATAAACAGTGAAAAGATATTGAATTATTTGATCTATGAAATGTCAGGAACATGGGTGGAAGACATCTAACTATTAGCCAATGCCCATTTTGAAATGATTTTATTCTGTTGATTTTTCACGGCCCTGCAGAGAAAATAATATTTGTAAAGTGGTACAAATGAAATATGCAGATGGTCAAAAGAAATAACAAATATACCAAGTAAATTGTTGTGAACCAACAAAAAGTGAAATCTGCACAATGGCAAGTATCTGCACTAGAGTAGTGTTTCACTTTACAAATCCCCTATTCACTGGAATCATTTGTGTGATATTTCAACTCTGCTGGGATGGCAAATTAAGTATCACTTCATAAATGGCTCTTAAACGTGACCTCGGATCTCAGTTTTATATGGAAAATATTGTCTGTTTACAAGGAACGTTGTGTAAAATAACTTTTCAAAGTCCATAATGACAAAAACATTACCTGCTGCAACAATGCATATATTAGGGATTGTGACCTTGACCTTTGAACTATGGGTTAAGTTTTTGCATGAAACATGTCATTTGGTCACAAGGAAAATTTGTGTAATTTATTCATTAGAAAGTTTCTCTATTTATGACATAAGTTACAGTCATAAACAAAGCTCTGCTAACCAACAGTGCATAAAGTTTCTTTTACCTTATTCTTGAACAATAGTGTTGCATGTGACTTATCATCTGGTCATGAAAAGGATTTCTGTGAAATTATTTCAACTTAATTCCCAACAAAGGTCAGAAAGTTGTGGACTAGACCGAAAAGTAAAGTCATCATTTTGTAAATAACTATTGTTAGAGCTTTAATCTACTGCCCTAATACACTCTGACAAAGGGTTGGACTAATGGACCGATATATTATACATGCAGAATAGCAATTGTGACAACTCTATCCTCATCCACAATTGGGAATTCACAAAAATGAGATCAAATGTGTGTAGAGATTCCTGGTTAATGAACGATCTCCTAAAACAAGCTAAAAGACTCATTGAATCTTATTCCAATTTGACTTCCTTTATTTCAACTATTACATCAACATAACTGCTGATGAAACAGTGCAGATAAAACACACTTCACAAAACAAAACAGATCTATATCTCTATAAAACCAACAATAATTGATAACAGATAAAGCTTATAAATAAATAAAACATTTTTATGGCAATGAATAAAATAAATGAAATAAGCACTTTGTTCGCTTTCCTTATGTGTATGCCATTATGAAATTTAATAATTACTTGTGTAGCTCAATAGTTTACCTGTTCATTAATAAAAGTAATATTCTGCCCAGATTCTTGGCAACAAGATGCTGACAGAATTGTACATACATAGGAAAGGAATCCCTTCTTTGAATTCTGACTGGTACCGACAAATCTTAGCATCTGCACACTTTGGTCTGGATCTATACTGTACCAGTAATCCATCTTGAGGGAGTATGCCATTAACTAACATGATACACCAAAGTTTTGCAATATATCGTACATGTATGATAAATTCAAACTCTGCATACTATACTTATACGCGTGGCTGTGTTTCCTATAGAGACATATAGGTAATAGGTTGTAGGTTGTATTTTATTTCACAATAAAATAGGGCACATTTATCCAAGGACGTGCCGCGAAGTGACATAATTACAGGACGTATGTAAACAAGTGCGTTCAATCGCATTTTGAAGTAACAATGATGTACTGCTACCAGCTGAAAATAGTTTGAGATAGATTTCAAAGAAAATGACGTGTTAGAATCGAAATAATAAATATGTGCCAATATTTTATCGTTATCAAAATATGCATATTTACCCGAAGAATCCAACATACTTGTTCTAAAATAATCCAACAAGCATTCAACCTATTGATAGCAGAACAGGTTGTACTTCATCATCATAATTACATGCTTTTTTCACACGTTATTTTGTCCAAAAACCCGGTGATTTTGCAGAAATCTCCCGGAATTGATTAAACCCGTTGCAGCATGTATGATTACATGTGACCATAGTCATAAAGGAAAATATAAAAGCACACAGTTACTCTCCTGCAGCAGAAAACTTTAAGATTAAAAAAAAAACTTGCGTTTTTAAAAAGGTGTTGATAAAATTTGATCGTATGAATTTCTTTTCTTCTTTGTGAAAATGAAAGGTATTTTTACAAATATATTATCTTGAAATGGGTGAAACCAACAATTTAAACTAAAACTTTCTGCAATAAAATTGTACACACAGACTGCATGCTCAGATATGGCTACATCTGCCATAAAAGCATACAATCATTGATTGATGTTGAACATGATATTATGCCAAGATATCTGCTTGTAAGCACCTAGAGCATGCAAAGGTTCCACCACTCTAGAATAAACATAACAGTGCTGCAATAAGTTACCAGTTAACTTTAGCATACAGTCACTTGTAAAGCCCTGATTTTACCTAAACGGCCAGCAACCACACCCCTGCAAGAGAAATAAACAGTTTGTGATTACCATGGCAACAATAATTTTATTCAAAATTAAGCAGTTTTAGAAAAAATTTTTTTTGCTAAAATTGAAATAAAGATATGACAGAAAAGTACAGAAAACTTGACTTGACTTTCCAACAACAGACTGAAATTAACTTAGATTTTATTACAAATAATATATCTCTAAACTTTTTGCATTTATTTTACTTAAATTTGCTGTCATTCAAACTATTCCGAGCAACACTAAGATGTGTTGCATCTGTCTTTAAAATTAAAATTACCAGTGATGCGTAACTAAAGTAAGAGGTAACTTTTTACAGTAAGTAATAATGGATGTAAAAAAAACAGTTGTGTACATTTTGTAAATATTTCAACAAGAATAATAAATATAATACAAAACAATGTTAATACAAAGCATGCAAATATCACAAGCTGTCCTATTCGGTGTGTACAATATTTGGGGTTTGGGATAAAAGTGTATAATGTTCATAGTTCATACTATATTCTAAATGAAAAGACTTTCATAACTTTTATGCAAAAAAAAAAGAGGAGAACAGGGAATCTGATCCAGAAAACAGAGGAATACTTATATCAGTCCAGGGAGTAAATATCATCTATTACTACATAAAGGCAATAGCCAATACAAGTACATAAAGGGTAACAATTCCTACATAAAAGCAAAACAAACAACAGATTTTAAAGATCAAAATTTCTTCACAGTCATTCTTGTAAGTATTGTACAGACAACAACCTGTCAACTGATATGGTAAAGGCAATCTGTTAACCCACTGGTTCAAACAATCAGACATTAATAATGCACTCCGTTCCAATTTTTCTATACAAAAGCGTTTGATTTTGAAACAACACAAACACTGAAAACATGGCAAACATTTAAACCTAAAACATCGCTAAACAATGCTGATGTAAGTCCATGCAGATGGTTAATAAACTAGACGCATGCAACATACATAAAACTGGTAGTTATTAGTCATATAATCTTACCCGAAATTTTCTAAATGACTCGTTCGTGAAAATCAAGATTTTCTCCTCCTACAAAAGGGAATGCACATAAAAAGGGGCCTTGTTTCAGCAGCAGTTAAAAAAATGATCTGTCTATTCATATTGGAACTATATAATATGCATCATCTGTAAATAAAGCCTCCTTAAATATTAATGTTCACATAAAAATTAATACCCAGATGAAATGAAGTACAAGTTTCAGAACTACTTTTCCAGTTTTGGACGTTGTTTCTATATATGGATTATTAGTACACATGTATAAAAAAGAAAAGAAAATGAGATGTTTACATAATTTGATCATAAAACTTACACAATACAATTAAAAAAACTCCATATATAAACTCTTTAGGACCATTTAAATTTGTTCCATATATGCAGAGAATGTCAGTTCCACATAACATTTCCAGAACTTTTTTTATATCTAGAGTCGTTATATACAGAGATTACTATATCTATGGGACTTTTTTTGTAGACTCTCAACAACTTATAAATTTTTGTAAAATTATAGGCAATGCAGTCATAAAAATAACACATTTCATTATTACCAGTAAATTTAAGTTGAATGTGTGAAGTGACATAAATGTTTGGAGTGCTAAACAATTTGTAAATCACTGGTCTGCTGTGGCTTTTAAAACTTTCACTTTAAAAGAAATAGAATCATTACAAGAGATTTTATCTGTTCACCTTGTAGACTTTAAACATTGATTAGGAAGTAAAGATTTAAATTATGACATTTTCAAGTACACTGATCAATAATGTCACATTTAAAGATTGTTGTATAAAAATGCCTATTCATGACAGACATGTATATACATACCAATGTTGGCATTCATACAAACCTGGGTATTCAAGCACAAGTACATTTTCCAAAAATAACCAACACTGTCACAACAGAATTCTTTTCTAAAATGACAGTCAATATTTACAGTCTTGTCTTATATAAGCATAACTACTTTAGATCTATACACTTTCAGACTAGCTGTAACATATTTCTAAAATTTAAAAAACTGAATTTTTTTTTCTCACTGCAACTATTCCATTAACTTTTAAATATATGAATGATGTATTGATGGAATATAAACACAAGAAATAGTTATTTAACACCTGGTTTAAGTGATTTTGGTACCTGGATAACATAATCTAGCACCTTGATAAAGTGATTCAGTACCAGGCCCATTGATTATAAAAAAATTGTTATGCTTGAATCAGTTTGAGCATGAAATGTTTTTCACATAAGAAAAAAATATAGAGAGGCGATTTTGAAAATCATTTAAAATTCTTATAGAAAGCATGTAAAGCATGTTTTTATTAATGATTTGTTAAAAGTTTCAACCTTATATCAACTATAACTTTAAGCATGAAACTGAGTCAAATATGAAAACAGTTTTATAATCATCAGGCCTGGATAAGGTGATTTGGTACTTGCATAAGATGATGCACTAACTGAATTAAAATGTACCCCTCAACAAGAAAAAATGACAACACAGCAAAAAATCTTATCTAAACAATTTTTCTTCAGTGTATGTACAGGACTATTAAAATAAGGTTTGCATATTTTATCTTTTGGCACAGAATCAGTAAATCAACCTACAATCTACCTGAATATCTAAAAAGCACCAGACATTCATAGAACCTGTAACCTTTCACATGAATATTATGTGTGAACCTTCCCAAATGGTATATCAAATTGACTCCCATTATCTCAAACTCTGTTAAGTCAAATTCCTGCTTTTCTCAGTCATTAAGTGGTCCTGTGAATTTTTTTCAAATAATGACTAAAAACAATCACAATGACTTCTCCCCTATGAGAATCACAGTGACTTCCCCCTCATAAACAATCACACTGTCTTCCCCCTCATAAACAATCAGTGACACTTTGTGCCAGGTGAGCTAAAAAGGGACAGCTCTCAAAGTTCAGTCATTTTGCATTTTACACTTAAACATGGTATTGCTGAATTACATTATAACCAAGTTAATTTCTTTTTTTACATAAACAAACCATACATCTTCTAACATTGTGTCTCTAAATCAGATGAAAATAACTATTAGGAAAAAAGTCCTTCTATTCTATTTCAACTAAAAAGAACAAGCAAACTGTATGGACGTAATATGGCATGCTTACTTAATGTATGCATTTTATAATATATGACACAATGTAAACTTGTAAAAAAAATTGACTAACAATACATATGAACAAATAAATGGATCAAAGTGAAATACGTCATGTATGTAAATGACATAACAGTACATGGACTAGTGTTCTACATGTAAATTTCATAAAATGGCAAAACATTTTAACTACATATTACAGTTCAAGAAAACATGAAACGTAATGTAATTGGTAAAAATCATTTAGTACATCTCTGTGAAAGGCTTCAAATATAAAAGTCTACTTGATTCTTTCCATAAAGCCATATACATGTACATGTCAATGCTATAAAATGAGTGATGAAAATGTCTGAAAACATACTGTGTTTCAAACAGACTTCGAACAAGAATATTCTTTACATGTTAGTTTTCAAAGACAAATGTATTTTAGCTATGTATATTTCAAACAGTCTACTAGCTTGTTGGCAGTTAAATTATGTTACAGTTTCTTCAGCATTTAGTTCTTTCATGCAAAAGATTTTGGCAAAATATTAGCAGCAGATTTAACTCTTCTACTCAGGAGTTTTACCCGACTGTTGGCACAAACTGAATCGATTCCCTGCCCTGAAGAATTAATGTCAAAAGACTGGATACCTGATTGTACTTTAATCATGTCATCTGTCAGAATATCTGTGTCTGGGTAGATAAACCCATCCAAGTCTTCCCTTATATGACTAGGTCTAGGCTGTGCTTGATTCATAGGTAGTGCTTTTGTGCATGCTTGATTGTTCAGAAAATCATAACCAGTTTGAATGTGCTCTTTCATTGGCAGTGAAGACAGTGAGGTGTTTGTATTCTGTGCGAGGTACTGTGCTGGGCATGAATTTGACTGAACAAAATTCTGAGCATTTTTCAGCTCTTCAAAACTTGCCTGAGACTTCAAACTATATTCACTCAAAGAAGCTGGCATAGCTCTTCCAAGGCTGGCCGCACTACTAGATAGAGGTCGTAAACTGAAACTACTAGGGGCTGCATTTGAATTTCTGTTTCTTGAGTTAAGGGAACTTGACGGAAGACTTAGAAGGGACTGAACAGAGGCTCGGCTAACACAGCGATATGACGACTGTACACAATCTGTTTCCCAATCCACCACTCTTTTTGGCACTTCTGTATCAGTCTTTTGTACACTGCTTTCTGTAGTCTGCTCTTGTTCATCCTGCTGCTCCTTCATTTTTTCAAAATCAGTTCCAAGAGTTTTATAGTAGTTCATAGAATATTTTTCATTTCCTTCTTTCTCCCTTTCCATCTTGTCCATGTGCTTTTTCAGTGTTTCATAGAAGTTATCCGCATCCAACGTATCTTGGCTCTCAGGAAGATTATAATTCTGAAACAATAATCCATCCTCCTCAAAATCTGACCGATCATCATCTGCCCCACCCCTCCCACAAGTACTATCACAAACACCATTCCCAAAACCCTTTGAAGAAGACAAACTGCCCTTTCTCCCTTCCTTTCTCACCTTTTTAGTTCCCCCGGCAACTCCTATTCTTCTGCCTCTCTTCAGTCTACGTATATATGCCATAGGTGCTTTAAATTTTGCATGATCTAAGTGCAATCCATTTAAATGTGCAATCTGCTTCAGACTCTTCTTGTATTTTTCCTGGTTCCTCATAAAAGCTGGCATTTGTATACAGTCCAAACGTGCCAGTTTTTTCACTCTTGAAATTTCATCATAGCATATTTTACCACTCATTAGCACTTTGAAGTCAATGTTATCTATATTTCTTAGTATTTCAACAGCACCTAGAAGATTGTAAATATAATGTAGTTCAAAGATAAAGCAAACTAAATTTACACTAATAATTGTTGCAGAATTTTAAGCCTTAGTTATAAACCAATACATTGATGATTTGCAAAAACATTTCAGTTGCCATGCAACAATGTAAAGCTAAAAGACAAAATAAATGATAATGGTTACAAGATCATTGCAAATTTTGCAGACTGGGCACAGAAATGAAATATCTGAATCTCATGCTGCAAAAAGAGTTTTGTCTCCCTATTCATTTTAATAAGATGATTTAAGATCTCTGAAAACAACAGATGGACTCTGATTTTTACAATACTGTTGGATGGTAATTTACTGTATTTTGCTTAATTAATGTACCTTCTGATGTATTCTGTTTTTTATATTTCATGTTGCTTTTACAAAATAGCTGTTCGTATTAAATGCTTTATCATAAAAAGAATTACTCAACTGTATTTATAACATGACATTTTTCCATCAGGAAATTTTTTTGTATAGATAACAGTCAGTGTCGCCGGTAAGAAATCTTTCTAACTTCTATAACTGCTGCAAGTAAATGTAACATCTGAAGTGTTCATGTCGTTAAAAATCCCAGAATGATTCAAGCACAAGGTTCTGCTTAATGTGCGAACAACAACAAAAATGAATAAAGTTTTGAAAGTCCCTTACTTTGATTGATAATCTACAATATAGAATGAATTTACCTTCAAAATAGCACTGGTCCTTTCCATAGCCCCCTATATCATTGGGATTCAGCAAGCCCCTCTTAACTCTAACACAGTGACGCCAGCGCCACTCCGGATTCTCTACATACCTTGCCAAATGTTCAAATAGTTGCTTAAAAGTCATTTCTGTAGCTTTACATGCAATGTCTGAAAACAAAGTTTACATATATATACAAATACAAGTAACTGGAATTTCCGAAATATGTAAAAACACTGCCATCTAGTTTAGCAAGTCAAGGCGCCAACATATTTTTTTCAAGGGTGATAACTCTGTGGTTACTGTTAGGACCCATTGATATTTAGTAGCTACATTTCTAAGTTTAAACCAGTATGTATGGTCCTCATGAATGATTGTCAGCTGAGAGAACTTCTTTCCTAATTGAACTAACATAAATTAGGATAAGTTAGCTATAACTGTTTGCAAGTTCACTAGATTTCTAATTAGCTTTTAATCCTTAAGTATGTTGCTTGTGCAAGGTTTGGAACCTGCAAGACTGCAACCTAGTGAATTATGCTCCACAATGTAATTGCCAATACATTTCTGTCTACACACCACCATTCCTCAGGGTACTTTTGCCCCTTTATTATGTGTGGCCAGCTTTGATGCATCTGTTGGCTGGCTGTGTTTATTCCTTTCAAATATAAGTTCATTTCCGCCCGCCATCATCAACCTACCTCTCCATACTGCTACTGACAAGAAAACTAAAACCAGACATTTTTTCTTTCAGCTTTCGTCTGTATAATCTAGCACTTTCTTTAGCACTTACAGTATAACAATGCTGGTCCCCAGAGGTATCTACAGTTGGCATTCAATATAGTGTTAACTGCTGCCAGTCCCTCTTCAGTGCGTAGTTGGTCTAAACCAGAAACCCCTCGTATACCAAACCTTGAGCGCTCCGCAAACCATGGCTGTAGACCGTCATTATATGAGCGATACTGAACAGTATGAGTTAAGAAGAATTTGATATTTCATAACTGCAAAATTAAAATGTGCTAACTTGTTTTGGAAAAAAAGACATTTTGACATCATGGGATTGTAATGGTGTAGATGCATGTTTTTTCAAAATATCACAGCTCTGCACTTAATGTTCTCAATATACATTAAAGTGATACAATCAAGACCTGGTGTTACTGTCTATGTTTGGACAAAAAGCTGTACATTATCAGGATATATGATATTTTGACATTAAAATTCAACACTTTTTTAAAGACAACAGTCTCATGAGTTACCCATGACGAAATGTTAGCACAAGTTGTCAAATTAATCAGTCAAGTCAAAGAATTTATTGGCTTATCTATTAAATTAATAAGATATCTTGTATCTTTACAGCAGAAGGTACACAGAGATCTATGCCTAAAATATCATTTTCTGTTGGGAAACTTTACTGTTGTTATGTAATACATAATTTTGTTAAATTCCTTAAATTGATGTTGTTTTTTTTTGGTTCCTTATAATTATAGTCATGACACAAAGATTTATCTATTAATTATCAGTTAGTTTACATTTTAATATCTAATGATCTATATGGTGAAATCATCATCGCTTGTTCACTGTACCTCCTTAGTACTTAACAGCTGTTCAAATAAATCTGTATCAAAGCAGGGTCCATATATTACAGACCATGACGGACCATGATTAAGTTAAATAATTTTAGGTAAAAAGAAATGAAAGGCTAAATTATTCCCAATTCAAATCAACTAGCAAGTCTACTGAAATGCTTAACTTAAATTTATGTATAATGTTTAAAAGAACTTAATGTATCGTGAATATTATGTAAACTTGTGGACATATAATTTAGTTGATATTTAATAACATTCAATTTCGCGGGTCCTTGTGGTCATGGACTTCATGCTTTAGCTTTTCATACAAACTTGTATTCAAGACAGCTTTTTTTTTTCATCTTAAATTGACAGGTCAACTCATTCACAAAATAGTTCTTCACAATCATTCA
>JAFMSR010000003.1:39005668-39052600 GCA_022818135.1 Saxidomus purpurata | reverse complement strand
TTCCCTACAGGAATGACTTGGCCTTATTATGAACTTTCTAAACTACAAGAAGTCTTTGTCATAAACAGTCAGAACAGTCCCTTAAAATGAACCTTATACCCTATCAGAAGTTTTTGTCCAAAATAAGTTGCATGAACATTCTTTACAATGAAATTAAGGGGATGTAAAGGCTTTACCATTTGTGTTGAGCATGTCAAAAATATCTAACAAACATTAAGCAGGAAACCCATTTAGTCACAAATAAGTGTTAAGACCTAGTTACTGACTACATGTACATTGTACAAATGAAATGCATGAAATTCTGAACAGATATTGAAGTAAACTGAACTGTTCTAAGTACACAAATATAAAATGCCTACTTTTAAACATCTTTTTAGAAGGAATAACTACTTCCAAGCATATATTAAATCTTTTTTTAAGAAAACTCTTTGTTAATCAGTTCTAGGTCAGTCCTTATAATGAAATAAAGTTGCAGCTTAACAGAATTGTTTGTCAAAAAAGAATTGGCCAAAATAGTCCTTAAAGGAAATTTATCTTAACCAATGTTTTGTCTTGACAGAAATTTTTGTCAAAATGATTGGCCGAAACAGTCCTCTAAATGATCCTACTGGTTAATGTGAAGCTTTTGTGAAAAATGATTTGCCTAAAATTGTCCTTCCTTACAGGAGTATTCAAATGGCATAAATGCTTTAGTTTCTGAAACAACTGAATTATCTTGCCACTTGACTTTTATTTATAATCTCAACCACTTGCTTTCTCTCTTCAAAGCACTAAGATACTGGAAAATGACTATACTGGACAGCCTACTGGGTATATCTCAGTTTAAAGCCTGTTACCAAGATATTAAATTTGTGCCTAACCTAGGAAGCCTGCTTGGCATAGCCATCTTGAAGACAGACTTACCATAAAGCACATTCAGATGGATTATTCAGGGGATGACAAAAAAAATAGCAAAAGCAAGGATCGAGATTACAGACCTACAAATATCTCTACATTTTTTTTTAAATTTACAAAAGATCAAAACATTTGTACACTGACTGACCTAAAAACCATCACATTATTTTTGTGCACACAGTTTATAAGATGCTAACCACTAGCTATCTTTCTCTAAGGCACTTAACTTGTGCCTAACCCAAAAAGCTTGCTAGTTTCAGATTTTGTATCATTTGTGTAAAAAGGCATAAATGAAATTTTAACATATTCAAATTTTGTTGCTTCACAAAGTTGAAGATGAATAATTTCAATTATGAGAAACCAAAGGCCAACTAAGGCTCATGTACACAAAAGCCATTATGTTTTTGTTGAAAATGATGGGCATAAACCTGTACTTTAAATGAACTTTCTTTAGTAAGATATGACTTGCTCTTAATATGAACCTTAGAACCAATAAGATGTTTTTATAACAAAAATAAGGTCAAAACAGTCCCTAAAATTTTAGAACCTTATGAAAAAATGTCAAAGTGAGTGCCCTAAACAATCCTTAAAATGACCCTACTACCCTATGAGAAATGAGAGGTTTAATTGGTTCTTGAATTTACCTACTGTCTCATGGTCAAAAACGATAAGTCTTAACAGCAATTCTAAGAAACTCAATAATATAAAGACTGCTATGGCACCATAAAACCTAGAGTGTATGGCACGTTTACCTCTATTACCTCAACCACTTCCTTGCAAGGCGTTGGCCACTAACTACTTCTTGTCTTTGACTGAACTTGAAAGCTTGTTGGGTATTTATCTTGAAAAGACTTAAATGTGTAGTTGAAGTTTTTTCAACAATAATAAAAACAAGTGGACAGAGTAATACATGAAATACTGGTATATAACCCTTTATCAGATATTGAGCCCGAAGTATGACCTTTACCATCAAAGTGATCCTTAACACAACTTGATCTACTGATTAAAGTGTTTCATTTTAGTTTTTATTTATTGCTAATATCTTAAAACCTTAATTTAAATTTACTTATTAAAGTAACTTTCTTATTCATTTGCTTTATGATACAATTTAATGTACACAGAGGCCATACGTCCTTAATATTCTGTCTCAGAAGCATGGCTTTCTTCTATTCTGATGAAAATTTTTATTTAAAAAAAATTACCGTAACAGTCTTAGATTTACTAAAATGTGTAGTTGTAGTTTTTTTCTACAAAAAGTAAAAAAACAACAAGTGGATGGAGTTCTGCCATGCATGTGGAACCTAACACGTGATTGTTGCACATGACACACCTTTGGACAACTGTGTTGAGTTATTTCAAATTCAGTCACTATAAGTGTCACCTTGACCTTCAAGGTGATCTTTACACAACTAAGACTGAATTTACTTTCAGAACTGTTTTAGATGTGCATTTTCTATGTGACAATTGAATTTCTCTTTTCATACATACAGTAAGTAAATTATACATTGCATTTAAAATCAGTACCGTAATGGTGTCAAATGAGGAGGAACAGTGATGGTGTCATGACTGCTCCTCTTCATATGAAATGCATACGAGTATTTTCATTTTTTGAGTTAAGTAAAGGGAAGAAATAAGTCAGGTGAGTGAGGCCAGGCAAGACAAGACAAGGCAAGGCTTGGCTTGGGTGAGACTAGACAAGACAAGGCAAGGCTTGGGTGAGGCTAGACAAGACAAGGCAAGGCTTGGGTGAGGCTAGGCTAGGCTAGGCGAGGCGAGGTGAGGCTAGGGGAGGCTAGGCGAGGTGAGGTGAGGCAAAGTTGGGCTGGCAAGGGTGAGTGAGTGGACTGGGCTAGGTGAGTAAGCTGGGCTAGGCTGGGCTTGGCTAGGTGAGTAAACTGGGCTGGGTGGGGCGGGGCAGGGCAGGGCAGGGCAGGGCGGGGCTAGGCTAAGGCTAGGCTTAGGCTAGGCTAGGCAAAGGCGAGGCTGGGCTGTGCTGTGCTGGCTAGGGTGAGTGAGCTGGTCTGGCTTGGCTTGGCTTAGCTTGGCTTGGCTGGCTTAGGTGAGTGAGTGGGCTGGCCTGGGCTGGGCTGGGCTGGGCAAGGCATGCGGAGCGGGGCAAGGTTTTGCTAGGCTGGGGCTGGGCTGGGCTGGGCTGGGCTGGGCTGGGCTGGGCTGGGCTGGGCTGGGCTGGATTGGGCTGGATTGGGCTGGGATGGGTTGGGTTTTGCTGGGTGAGTGAGCTGGGCTGGCTAGGCTAGGCTTAATTAGTCATTCTTATTAATTAATTAATCAAAGTATTTATTTAATGAATAGATCCCTGCAGTACTACAACTGTCACATAAAAGATACATAACTACGAAAAGTTAATACAATGTGTATGCAAACTAAAGTAACAGCCATAAATTATTTACGACAACCTCTACAGACCAAGAAAAATGTACATGTAAGTAAAAGCACATGTGATCGCCACTAAACAAAGAACAGTTTATAGGTCATTCGAATTATTTTTATTTCCGGTTTGACAGCACACAGAGTACAGCATTATATGGTTACACAAATGACCTTGTTACTCATTCTGTTCATGTTTTCATTGTCTAATTAACTACAACTACACATTACCTGCAACATTCTGCAGCGTGCATGTCCCCTGTGACTGCAATGATGTCAAGTCCATCAAAACCCTGATGGATGGAAAGAAAACAATTCACTGAAGACCACTTTAGTAAGTATTAACTGGAAAATACCCCTGTTTCAATTCACCTGAAAATAGAAATAAAAGAAACATAGGTTAAGAGAACATGATGTGAAACTTGGTGAGTGTTCAAATGATGTAAATAAAAGTTGCCAAACTCTGCAAATGCCTATAAAAATGTTTGCTATAGTAGAGCTGTAGAAGATTTTATGCATTTAGTTTTATTAATCATGTACAAAAATGCATCAATGTAATCTTCAGAAAACAATTTAAACAAAGCGCTGTCAGTAGGACAACCCCCTTGATTTTTTTCAGTGCTTGCCAATAAAACCAGTTTGTTAGTATAAAGCAAAACAAGGATCTGTATAAGCAAGGGCCACAAGTAGCAAGATATTATGTAAAGAATTATCAAACTTAATTGTTTGATATTCTTTAATACTGTAACAGCAAAGTTCTAAATCAATACTTTAAGTGGTTAATGATATATGTACATGACAGTGCCAGTTGTTCACACAGTTTTTCAGGGATTTTTTTACTTACAGAATAGGTGTCATGATGGTAATACGTATCCCAACTTTCAAAGTAATATCTCCAATGGTTAAGTCAACAAGTGGACAAGAATGAAAAATTTTACAGAGTTTCTAAGCTGAAAAGGGCCATTATTCAAATGTAATTCTTGACAGAGTTAATTCTCCTGCCTACATTTGGAGATCATGATGGTAAACAAGTATTCCAACTTTCAAAGTAATATCTCAAACAGTTCAGAGGCTCGAGTTTGTGGAAATAACAGCTTAAGATTTTAAGAGTCAAAATAAATTAATTTTGTATTTATTGTATATAAATTCAGCACTTGCATGAAAATTTCATCATAATTACACTTTCTCCATATTACAACTGATCTTCTGTATTCATCAACCCAGCTGCCGATAAGGGTAAGATGTACATGATTTTTATTGATTTATTTGATTGATCAGGAGTTTCTTTTCTGCTTATACTTGAATAAGCAATTCTAAGCAGCATCTATACACAGGTTGAATATCTGTTTTGTAGAACAGCCTGAAAGACATCGACTAGCCTGAATGGTGCAGTCGTGAAAAATAGTAATATACAAAAAGGCCAGGCCAAATTTATTTTAAATCAAAGGACTGAAAGTACTGGTGGGTTGATTGTCTCTTAACAACACAGTCTGTACACATACATGTGTAATTATCAGGACAACACAGACTGTACACATACATCTGTAATTATCAGGACAACACAGACTATACACATACATCTGTAAATATCAGGACAACCCTTACACGAGTAAAGTTAAAACTGGAGACACAACTGTCCACAAATTTTGACCTTTAACCATATGTGTAAACTTTACTTTTGAGATAGGAACCAATGTGCTTACCTTTTGCATTCAGTGACTATGTTCAACTACCTTAAGTAGTAGTAGAAGTATCATAGCTGTGAATGGAAACTGAGAAGTGGATTTTGACAAAACTGAATTGAAAATTCATAGTTTGCACAACTTTTAACGTCATTCAAAAGTTATGGGATTTGCCCATAGGGTTGATTGTATTGTGCCAACTGATTGATTTGGATTTAATGTCGCACTCAACAGCTAAAGTTATATAGCAACTTCCAGCTTTCATGGAGGAGGAAGACCCTGGGTGCCAATTCGGGCATTAATTCAGTTACGAGCGGGCACCTGGGTAGAACCTAGATAGCTTCCAGACATAAAAGAATCCGACCCAAATAGGGCCTACAGCGGTTATCAGTGATCATCAGTCAGTGACCTTAACCATTCGGCCACAGAGGCCATTGTATGATGCCAAGCAATTGTCTGAAGTTTCAAGGCTTCAATGGTTACCAAGAAAGTGAATTTTAAGAAAGCTTAACCAGAAAGCTTCATCATGACCTCTAACCCAAACATACATAGTTGTTATTCAATTGTCATAGTCAGCATCCCTACCAAGACTGTACTTCCTAAGCATGATCTTTGTTTTGTTGACCCAAGGTCTACTTGACTTTTGACCTTATTATTATCATATTATGTTCGGTCTAGGTTTGGTCATAAACAGGGATGGTCTTGCCAGAATATTGCGATATATTGCAATATGTGGCACTGTATTGGGATCCCTATTGCAATATATTAAAAGTGAGTAACGCATTAAACTGTGATATTTTAAAAACGATTTACATTTGTATAATTTATACTAAGATATTTTTCAGTTATCTTATTATCATATCTATATCATATTATAAAATTTTGAATCAGTCACCATCATCAGGGTCTGATACACATGTATTGAATTCAATCACTATTCATCACACATGTATTCCGAAAATATATTATTTGGACATCCAAAACAAAGCATTAGATCAAATTCAAGTTACAGGTAACAAATACTGAGAAATTGCAGTTTATTTACTCCAAAATACTGCGAATTGCAATATACCGGGTCTATTGCGCACCCCTAGTCATTACCTGCCTCTCTACCATGCTGTATTAAATTTTCATAACTTGTCTTAAACAACAACTGAATGTTTTAATAGCAGGCTATTATCAGTATTTCGTAACATGTAATGATAATAATAATAATGATGATGATGATGATGATGAAGATGAAGAGAAGACAGTATAATGCGCAACAACTGAATATATGGAACTAAAATACATTGTACTTGTTTGTATGAATCGTTCGTTCGGCCATAAGGCATATTTACTCTGTTAACATTGGCCCAATTGAGAAACAATCGCTCCAAAAAGTCTTTGTTTGCTATCTCCCAATCCTTAGTAACTTTTTGAAGTTGGGTAGGTAGGCAATTTATATTTTTTATTTGAAAAAAAAAGCAACAGTAGTTTAATATGTGATAGTTTCTTACAGAATACTTTTTACGTAAATAATACAAGTCGAATAGCATAAAAGCATAAAAATGAAACATACAATTTTAAACTATCATCTTCATTCCCCTCAACTTCAAATTTCCATTTCGACATTTAAAAAAAAAAAAAATAATAAATTTCGATTTGCATGGTCCCATCTCAAAATATTCGGAGAGCAGCATTTTTAGAGGGTTGGTCAGGAGGCAGCAAACAAACCTATTTTTAATTTTCGCCCCATGGTTTTAAACAAGAAAATGTTTGAAGTTATCCCTATTTTAGCCTATGTAAATCATGTGACACCCAGGGCAGGGTCAAGATTTAAATAACATTGGTAGGGTTACATTTGGCAATGCTACATACCAAATATCTAAGCTAATAACAATGATGACTTTTACACTAAGAACAATGAAGAAACATTGAACAGTAACAAATATATAATCTAATTTCTGATATTTATAAATGAAGCACATATTTACCTTCGGTCCACATTTGGTTCTTCAGCTCCAACAGGTAGATCAGTGGTTTTCTAACATCTTCTATCACACACTCTGTGTCTGCATAATAAAATTTTTTACAATTCAGGTTCATGTGTTTACTCAAAGATTACTGTTAGAAGTCAACAATTACTAGAGAATATATCTCACTTCACCCCCAGAGACCAAGTTAAGTGTTAATCCTTTAATATCACTATTATTACATTCAATGCCCTGAAACCATCAAATCAATTACAGGGCAATCAAACATAATCCATTTTGCTGTCTGAAATTTGTACACTTTGCATACATTGGGTATTTCACACATTGTTGAAAAGATAAACTGAACATAATACATGTACTTGCAAAACGTATTAATAACAAATTAACCTTGACCATGCTGGCCCCAAGTAAGTCTGCCTTTGCAAAGAGTGCAGATCATGATCAGGCCTATAGTACTGCTGTGTAATGCATTGTTGCTGTGTACTGTAGTACCATAATGTAATACTGTACAGTACAGTATAATAGAACTAGATGGTATATTGTTTTTATTGCAAGAGGGTCATTAGTCCTATATCGCTCAACGGAGTCAACGGAGAACATTCTGCAACCTATGATTATAACTGCTTAAATTGTGAAGCATATAAAGATCTAACTCTGTGCAAGACTGTCTATACATATTATACTGAAATACATTTTTTTTCAAGATTTGGAATTTTACATATATACATTGTACATAATGTAGCATTATATAGGGAAATCAGCCCCAACCCATTAGGGTCTAACTTTTTAAGGAATCATATGAGCAATTTTGGTACAGGCTTCCAAGATGACATTTGGTCCAATAAAATTAAATTCTGACCGCTACAATGCAGTTTAAGAAAAACTGATCTTTTAATTTTCTGTAACGATAATAATGTGTATACATGTACCGGTATAGAGAAAACAGCCCAAACCCCATTGGGTGCCTTGTTTTTTGAAGGGATGAACTTTGATAGGCAGTCCTAAGGTGATTGTACTTGTCATATCAAATTCAATACTGACCTGAAGTTTCATAGAAGAAGTTTCTTTTCATTCATTTTTTTATGAATAAACTTCATTTCAGTAAAGAGTGATAATTTTTGCCAAATTAAACTCTAATCAGTAGTTTCAGAGAAGTTCTTCAAAAATTTTCCTTTAGTTGCCATAGCAACCAGAGAACTGCATTGATCAGATCTCTTTTACATGCAGCACTTTTGGTAGAGGTTCAGCCAAAAAATATCCCTGCCTTGTTTCATTAACATTGACCAAGGGGTTTCAGAGATGTCGTTTGAAGTAATGCTTAACAAATTGTGGTACTGTAGTGTCTGTCCGAAGTTTATACAGAGAATGTTCTTCTGTTCTCACGGTAATACACATTCTAAAACAACATAATTGAAAATCAACAACATATATTCAGTGTCCAGAACAATAATGGCTAATGTCTTTTCTGTGGCTTGAAACCTGGTTTGAAACCTAGATTGAACAAGCAAAGTTTCAATCCAGAATTGAATCCAAGCTAATGCAGATTTCTTTTCTCTGTCTGGGTCTGTATGTATAAAAGATTCATTTAATTTTATATATGACCTTTCTTGTGAGGTGAATGTTTAAATTAATTTCTTTCTATTATAATTATATTTCTACTATTCAGACACTTTATTAACTAGTCATATAAAGAAGTCTGGAATCAGGGATAAACAATCATCAAACCACAAAGTGGTTGAACACAAAGTCGATGAAATAAATTATACAGACAATGAAAGATTTAGCCAAGTTCAATGAGCACCTTCACCAGTGTCTAAACACCACAAGAAAGTTCCTCACTTTTCTTGCTTACTGCTGTCATTTTTTGTGACTTTCAGATTGCCCCTAGGATCAAGCAGCCCTGACCTGATCAGGCAGTCGCCTACATAACTTAAAAGATTAAACTTTACGATTTCCTTTGTTGTAGTTTTGGAAAAAATCTTCACGCTAAAATTAACCTTGTGTATGGGCACTGCCATTTTTCCAGATGTCGACGTAGGGGTTATATGATTTAGTCATGCCCGAATATGTCCGCCTATATCCAAACCCCACTGATAAAAAACAGTACGCTGAAACGTTAATGTGAATATCAAAGACGAATACTATTCCGTCGGAAATTATATGCAGTATCAATACAAATGACTGCTTTTATAACAGCTACAACAAAGAAACACTTCTCCACATTATTCTACCTGGTTAATTAATAAAACTCTCATGCAATTCACTCGATTTACACTATAAATTTACATTGATCAGTTTGCTTTGTATGACATTCCATGTCTGAAACCATCTCCTCCAGTTGTTGGTGAAACTCACAAATTGAGTAATAAATTCTTTAATATTACAATAAAAGTTTTTTTTTTATATTTCTTATCCAAATTTAATTGACATTCAGTAATAATGATTAAAACGTTACAACTTTTCTCACATATGCCTACAACGAGTGACGGTGTTACTTATATATTGGCGGAACAGCGAAGATCCGAAATTGAACGGAACAGTCAAATTCCATATTCAAGCATTCTTAATTCTAGCTTTTCAGAATATAAAAAAGGTTCGCGTCTTTGAACATAACTTCTAACAATCTGACCAATCATAAAAATGTCAATATAATAATACAATATACAATTTTTGTAGTAACAATCACTCTACAAGAGTCATCATTATCATTTGAAGAGTGATTGATAAGCAGAAGTGAAACTTCATAGAAATTATTACATTTCAGTTTAATCTGTTTATGTTTTTAAATGTTATTCTTTACTGTACCTTGTTTAAAGGAATTACATCAGTGGTTGCTGTTGTACCTGATACTCAGTACCATCAACACTAAAGTCTAATATTTGTGTAAAAACAAAGCGAACTATTTTTTACTTACATTTTGGCTGTAATGCGGTTAACCAATCAATGCACCCCCTATCGATCACATTGTTTATTTTTCTTCTTTTAATTTTCATGATAGAAAGAAGAAAAGTTCAAGATGATTTAGTCTGTTATGTTTATGTGCCTAAACCCCCAGATAAATATTTGTTCAATATTGCAAAGGAGTCTTCAAGCTAAATATGTATTGTGATACCCTATAGCCCCCTATCGATCACATTGTTTATTTTTCTTCTTTTAATTTTCATGATAGAAAGAAGAAAAGTTCAAGATGATTTAGTCTGTTATGTTTATGTGCCTAAACCCCCAGATAAATATTTGTTCAATATTGCAAAGGAGTCTTCAAGCTAAATATGTATTGTGATACCGTTATATAATAGCTTAAATAAATTATATTTTAAGACAAATTTATTTTTCATGTTATTACCTCATTTTAAGCATTATCATGGATTTCTTTGGGTCTAAATTTGATACAGATCCACTATACACCTTGTACTTTTAGAAAGAAGTTTTCTTATAAAAAAATCCTATGTAAAATCAAGTTACCCCTGGGTGGGGTCAATTTGGACCCAGGGGTCAAAATTTGATCAATCTTGGTAAATGTTTATCAACCAATCCCACATGCCAAATATTTAAGCTCTAAGCCTTCCTGATCTTGAGAAGAACGTTGTTAAAGTTTTTCCTATTTGTTGCCATAGCAACCAGAGCTCTGCATGAAATAAAATAATTTCAAGGAATATGACAGAGCTTCATCCAAGGAACAACCCTGCCAAGTTTCATCAACCTAAGCCTTCCCGATCTTAAGAAGATTGTTAAACTTTTTCCTATTTTCCTAACAGACGCATTGTGATACTAATAGCTCACTCTGACACTTTGTGCCAGGTAAGCTAAAAACAACTTACTTGCAGTACAAATAAAACATTCTAATGGCATGCAGCAGAGTGTAACCCAACGCCATTTTAAAGACTTTTTATGGCACAATTTAGATTTATTTTTAAATTTCATTGGAAAAAGCTTAGCTGGTTTAGCTTTATTTCTTCACGGTTTTTTATTTGGGTGGTATCAACAGAATGCTGGTTTCATATGTAAAAACTAAAAATGAACACATTTTATCAGTAAGCACAAGGACTGTATATGCAAGCATAATTAGAATCATTTACACATGTTTTCATCCAGAGATATTATTTTTATAGATGAATACCTTTGTTGAACAATAAAAAGTTTAAGCATTATATGACTCGTCACTTTGGATATTATTTCAACCTTCGCTATGCAGGTTTCCAGCCGTGCTACCAACTTGGTGTCGTTATGGGTAACTTGGCAGATTCTTAAACAATAAATCATATAACAATAAATCATGAATCTGTTGTTCCAGACAAATGACTAGCATATAATGATTTTACGTAAATGAAGGTTTATGCTGATGCTAAGAATGGAAGTCTTTTGGCTGCATCTACTTTATAATGTCAAAGGGGATTTGGATAACACTAGCATGTTCTTGGGATGTAACTGAAGACCTGAGCTACATAAAACAGATTGGATAAAAGAAAGACAGGATTATATGTTTATATGGCAAAATAATTGTCCAGAATTTGAAACTGACAGACTGCATTAAAGTCTTCTGATTAAGAAGTAAAACATTTGTATCTGGATACTGTTCAAACATCATTATAAACATAGACTATGGTATATTTTTTAATTTTTATTCAAATAACAACATTTCAGTCACATGTAAAAGTGGTATACTAGGTGCACTGTGCTGCTGTCCTGAGCATTTTCTAAACATTTCAAAACCAAGCAATCTTGTCATTTTTACAAATGACAAGAATTTTCTACGAGAAAAAAAACTGCAGAAAAAAAACTGATGCATTTTAATTGACCTACAGACACACAAGAGTGAAGATTAAGGCTGCAGCAATTTCATCATGGAAATCTGCTTGGAGAAAAAAACCTAATTACTGTGTCTGTACAATAATTGCAGTGCTATTGAGTGTGTTGCAAACTCTTCAGTCTTTTTTTACTATGCGAATATAGCTATATGGCAAATGAGTTTGCGCATTAGTAAACAAATTTATTAATGCACTAAATTCATGCGACTTTTGCCGATGTCAGACTGATTCAAAGAAATTTTATTTCATTTTTTCATTACATTAAAAACTGAAAAGCCTTCTTGAATTACATAAATATATACACCAGCGTATTCTGAAATGCAAAGAAATCTGGCTTCCACAAATACAGGGAAATTCAGTTTACAGCTGCTGTTCACACATATTCATTAGCCCTTCAAAATAAAGTTTAACATAAAATTGTGTCAGATGGAGCAAAACAGGTTATAAATCAGACATGTGTGTTTATGTCAGACCGACAATCATAAACAAATTTCTTTAGGTTAATTTGTCCTGTATTACCAATTTACTATCAAGAAGCCATTACAGTCACACAACAATTTAGCACTGTCTTATTTGGAGATAGCCCATGCTTTTATTAATCCAAATAAAAATCATTCATACGAGTCTTGTTTTCATAATTTTTCATAAAAAGTAACAATAACATAGTTTATGACTAGGTATCTCCATGCTCTCCCTTCACTGCATGTAAAGCATAGTTTATACTAGTGTCTTTTATCCATTTCCATTCCCGAAACACTGGTAAATACAACATCCCATGAATCAATCTGGTGTGCATATTGTCTGAAACAAAAAATACAAGAAATATCATTATAAAGTTACCAAAAGGTTGTGAACCTAGTGGTGTATTGCTAACAGGTTTTGCTTTGTAACTCTGAAGACTCTGGTTTGATCCGTGGTCAGGCCATCTGAGGTGTGTCGTCAAACAAGATATCAGGATGCCACATCTGCCTGATCCATCTAACAATAAATGAGAATGTATAATTGAAAGTGCTGACATTCTCTCTGATCAAGAGATTGGTTCCATCAGGAGTGGTGTCTTGAAAGCAATTAAGCTTGGAGTACTTGCTTCACAATCAATTTAAATTTGTTTAATATATACCAAGAAGTTGTAGGTGCAAGCCCCTCAATAGTTACAACATACACTTCCGAAACAGACAAAAAAGTACTGGCACTTTTAACTAAACTATTACCTTGTTAAATATCTAAAATTGACTTGATAATTATTCACTTATGTTATTACAATAATACCTGTCTTATCAAGAATCCTTCTGGGGGACTGGGTCCATTTGATCATCCTGGTAAAAGCAGGGTGCTGGTTTAAACCAGCTTTTCCATATATTTTACATGATCAAGCAAATGTGACATATATGGCAGTTTTCCATTACATCCAACTGCCGTATAAACCAGGTTGTACTGCACTATTGATTGATGAAAGGGGAAACAGGAAAAGTTTAGTGACTAAAATAGTGAATAGTGTAGATCATGATCACGCATGGATAGGATGACAAATGAAGGAGTAGATGCCACCTACAGAACACTGCACACTTACTCTTATCTAACAATAACTTCAGATCCTCTGGTGGAACAAACTTCTCCCAGTCATGTGTTCCATTGGGAACAACCCGGAAAATTTTCTCCGCAGCAAACACAGCTAAACTCTTTGAAAGCTGTGTTTTGTTCATGGTTGTGATAAACAGAGAGCCTCCTGGCTGAAACAAAACAACGTATATCATCAATTAAGTCATTCATGCAAAAAAGCATATCAAACAAATTATGGAATTCAGTAGCATAGTGGTTTAGAGTTTAGCCCCAAGGTTCACATCCTAACCAAAGCTTGAACTATGTCCCTGAGCACATGCCTATGTCTACCTTGAGTAGAATACAACAAACAATTGAATTGAATACAACAAGAAAGACTTGAGCTAACAATAACATGCAAGACTTCCACTGTCTTTAGTATGCTAAACAAAGCAATACTTTCCATGAGTATACTACAACAAAGCAAGACTTACCTTGAGTATACTAAAACAAAGCACTTGAGTACACTAAAACAAAGCAAGACTTACCTTGAGTACACAAAAACAAAGTCAAACTTCCCTTGAGTATACTAAAACAAAGCCAAACTTCCCTCGAGTATACTAAAACAAAGCAAGACTTCCCTTGAGTATACTAAAACAAGAGGGCCAAGATGGCCCTATACCCCTCACCTTGGTACAAGTCCACTTGCCTGGTGGAAGATCACTAGATAATGTTATATACCAAATAAGTTTTCCTATATACGCCTTTGTAAAACGAATGATCCCCCCCCCCGGGCAAGGTCAATTTTGACCCCAGAGGCAAAATTTGAACAAACTTTGAAGAGGTCTACTAGGCAATGCTACATGCCAAATATCTAAGCTCTAGGCCTTGTGGTTTCAGAGAAAACGATTTTTAAAGTTTTCCCTATATAAGCCTATGGGCACTTTCAAAAAAAATGGCTAATTTTTTAAAAGTCCTCTAATTCTTTAAATATGAACAGCAATTTTGATGTTTTAGCAGTAATATATGAGTTTTGAAAATAAATTTACTGTGTCCAATTTTCATCGAGATAGGTCTTCAAATAAAAAAAATATTAATAATTTTGCGCTCAAATTGTCAGGAGTGTAAGACTTTTTGTGTGACATTTTGACTGATCATTAAAGTTCAAGATTACAGTGACAGTTTAATCTTGTATGAAGCCTAAAAGAAGTAACTGCAAGTAAAACCTCATAGTACTGACTTTACTTAAGTCCTAAACTCAGTTTATTTAGATTAATGTTACGTTCCCCCAACATCTTTACAAAAAGGCACCCCATCAAGAAAAAATTGACAGAAATGACACATGTTTGTTAAAGGAAAGAATACAGCTTATTCAATACTTTATGATTTGCTGGTTTAAAGTAGTCTGGATATAGATATAAGACTATTCAGTTCATGTAAGTTGTACATTTTAAAATATAACGGTTTGCAAAAATATAATGGCCAGATGTGTTACATGACCCCAAAAAGTAAGGAGTGTAAGATTTTGACTTAAACAGCACCCATCTCCGCAATTCATTAAAAGGAATAAATCCTTCACCTATTTTTAAGTACATTTGTTCATAAAGTTTCCATGAAAGGTCAATTAAATACATACAAATTATGCCTGTGATTTACAGGTGTCTTTTTGAAATGTAAGGAGTGTAAGATTTATTTCCTAAATGCTTGTGACCCTGTATTTCTGTATCTATTTTCTAGAAACCTCTGCAGGTAATTCCAGTTTTGCCTACTGGGCCTTAGCAGAACCTCTTTGAATATTGTAAATATTGAAGAAGGTATAATTTAAGACAAAATTTTAAATATATATAATTACTTAATTTGTAAGCTTGCATAATTTTATGAATAGTAATGATTTAGCACAAAGTCTTTTAGAAGAAGCTTAGTTTAATCAATGATTCTTGATTTAGAGAGTACAATAAAATACAATTTTAATTCATGTTAGTGCTTGAATATAATTTTGTAAAAATGTTAAAATCTTACACTCCTTACATTATATTGTAATGAGCCACACCAAAACTGTAATGTTGTGCATGAACATGATTTCATACATCATATCAATATTTGCATTAATTCTGCTCATTTGAGCTCTTTCTTAAACATATTTATAATTACTTTTGATTAAGAAGAGATTGCATAGATGGTAAAATACTGAGTACATGTATATAGCCAAAGGGTGCTGAATTCAAGCTCATGTACAAACTCATTATAATGCGATGGCTGCATCAACCATTTGATTGGTTTTGAACTTCCTCTGTATGAATCTATATAATTTTTATCATAATTATCAGATCTAAAAATCTGTATAAAAGAAAACTATTGTAAAAGGTTAAAATGTATGATAATGATTAATAACATGGCAATGTCCAATATTACAAACAAGAACATTGTTGGAACCAGTGTGTGCTCCCGAAGTAGGTTTAGCCTAAATGTTTATATTGACAAAAACTGCCTATACATAAAATAACTATTTGAAAGTAACAAAGGTCCATAACTCTGCTATAAATAAGCTGATGGTATTGGTAGTCATCAATCATTGTTTGCATTCCTGCCAAGTTTAAACAAAATTTAACAAACCATGCACTAACCAAGATAATTATGGGTCTGGATGGCAAAAATGCATGTGTAAAACAGCTATTTGAAAATAACAAAGAGCTATAACTCAGCCATTAATAAACTGAATGTAGCAGTACTTTGGTGTGCATCCTTTGCCCAGCCATACATAATTATATTCACACAAAGTTTCAAGGAAACCAGTCAGTACCAAGATACAGCTCCAAAAAAAATATCTTTATAAAATGGCTATTTTAAAGTAACAAAGGGCCATAGCTCTGCTATAATTAGCTGGATTGTGCATTCCTCCACCTAAAAATATATTCCTGCCAAGTTTCAATAAAATCTTACAAACCGGTGAGAACCAAGATTATGGCTCCAGAATGAAAAACTTGTGTGAGGGACAGAAGGATGGATGACAACATCAAAACAATATCTATCTGCCTTCGGCTAGGGTTAACAAAAGAAAACACCTATCAGTGACCAAGCAATTCTGTGTAAGGAAGGGAGCTCAGGCAGTTAATGAAGTATTTCCAATAAATCCAAATGAATGGACTGAAACTGTCACTCATAATTCAAAATGCTTCACCAAGAAGAAAGTTGAAACAAGAACTAATTCGTTCTTGTAAGAGTATACCAAACACAATAAACTGCATGATAGGCAATAAAAGCAGTTATTTGATTGCATTCTACTGTTTCTGTTTCCTGTTATGAACTGTTCTTATTTTGGTTTTGAGCTTTCTGAACATTGATTACATTAAGTAACATGTTGTCTGTCGTTATTTTGAGCTGTATTAAAGCAAGCATGTAAAAATGGGTACCATGCTAGAAAGAGATTATTTGGTTGTCATAGCCCTCAAATAATTGAATTGATGTTTAATACACACATAGAGATAGCTATTATGATATACATGCTGTTTGTACAAATACATGTTTTTTGCAATCTAAATGCCACAGAAATGTTCTTCTTTTGCTATAGATTATATCCAATCTGTGTATGTAAGGAGTGTAAGATTTTGAGAAGTTCTAGTTGTTCTAAAAGTAATGTTACCATCTTTGAAAGAAAATCATTAGTTGTTTAATCATGTACTACAGACTCTATCATAAATATTACCTGCTGAACTTCATAATTATCAAATGTATGATGAAATATACTTTAAATGTAACATGTGGCCACTTTGGTCTCACACAAAGTACATTGTACATGTGAACATAAAAAGTGCTTGTAATACAATCCAACAAATAAACATAGAATAACTATAAATTTGCTGTAGTAAATAATTGGTAGAAATATGCCTGTTAATCTATGTGTGATTAGTTCTAAGTCTTAACTAACAAAGTATACAAGCATTTGGTAAGGAGTGTAAGAAAAAGATGTTGAAGTCTGTAACAGAGTATAAAAAGTCAAACTTTGTTTAAAACTGCGGAAAAGAAGTCAACTTTCAAGTTTTATTCAACTAGGGTGCTTGCTCTTTCTAAAAGCTAATTCAGTCTTGTTTTGTGGACAACTTTAGTCTAGTTTTCAGTTTAACAGTCCGGTAGTGTATGAATAATCAATTAAAAAACAGAGTAAGAATGTTTAACTCTTTATGTAAACACTTGGAATGACGAATGCTTTACTATTTTCCATGTTCATGATAATGAAACACTTTCCAAGACAAAGGAAAAAGCTGCTAAATGAAATACTGAACTTATTATTTTTTGTAAGGAGTGTAAGAAATTACACTGAAAAAGGTGGTTTACGTAAGTCCTTATTTTCAATGCTAAACATCGTCAGATTTACACAAAATTTTCCATATTTTTTTAGAAAAGGCAGTTATTGAATTTTTAGTAACTCTTTTCTAGCATTTCACCTTAAGAATTTTTTTTGAAAATTTTTCGCATCACATGTTAGAAAATATGGCCTTATTGAACACAAAAATGACAAAAATAATTTTTTGGAGGAAGTTGGAACTTTAAAATCTTGTTTCTTTCAAAGCATTAACATATATTTTAATGAAATACAGAAAGAAGGTAGGACAATTATGCCATTCTAGAGCACAGGGACATGGCACCTTTGTGTGTATTCATTTGTACTTTTTGTTGCAATTTCCTACACAAAAATTGAAATTGAAAAAAAAATACTTCTTTTTTCCTTGTAGAAATTTGGTTTTATTAATTTCAATGTATCTTGATCTTGCTAGAATTACTAAAATTCATATCCACAATACTTAATTTTCAACTCCCAATGTCACAATTTTAGCCATTTTTTTTTAAAGTGCCCCTATGTAAAACTAAGTGACCCCCGGTGCGGGGTCAATTTTGACCCGGGGGTCATAATTTGAACAATCTTGGTAGAGGTCCACTAGCCAATGCTACATGCCAAATATCTAAGCTCTAGGCCTTGTGGTTTCAAAGAAGAAGATTTTTGAAGTTTTTACTATATAAGCCTATGTAAAACTAAGTGACCCCAGGTGCGGGTCAATTTTGACCCGGGGGTCATAATTTGAACAATATTGGTAGAGGTCCACTAGCCAATGCTACATGCCAAATATCTAAGCTCTAGGCCTTGTGGTTTCAAAGAAGAAGATTTTTGAAGTTTTTACTATATAAGCCTATAGAAAAATAAGTGACCCCCAGTGCGGGGTCAATTTTGACCCGGGGTCATTATTTGAACAATATTGGTAGAGGTCCACTAGCCAATGCTACATGCCAAATATCTAAGCTCTACGCCTTGTGGTTTCAAAGAAGAAGATTTTTGAAGTTTTTTACTATATAATCCTATGTAAAACTAAGTGACCCCCCATGTGGGTCAATTTTGATCCGAGGGTCATAATTTGAACAATATTGGTAGAGGTCCACTAGCCAATGCTACATGCCAAATATCTTAGCTCTAGGCCTTGTGGTTTCAGAGAAGAAGATTTTTAAAGTTTTACCTATATATTCCTATGCAAAACTAAGTGACCCCCAGTGCGGGGTCAATTTTGATCCGGGGCTCATAATTTGAACAATCTTGGTAGGGGTCCACTAGACAATGCTACATGCCAAATATCTTAGCTCTAGGCCTTGTGGTTTCAGAGAAGAAGATTTTTAAAGTTTTTCCTACATATTCCTAAGCAAAAACTAAGTGCCCACCCGCGTGGGGTCAATTTTGACCCGGGGGTCATAATTTGAACAATCTTGGTAGAGGTCCACTAGACAATGCTACATGCCAAATATCTAAGCTCTAGGCCTTGTGGTTTCAGAGAAGAAGATTTTTAAAGTTTTTCCTATTTGTTGCCATAGCAACCAGAGTTCTGCATGGAATGGAATTCTTTGAACAATTTTGGTAGAGCTTCATGCAAGGAACATTCCTGCATAGTTTTATCAACATTGGCCTAGAGGTTTCAGAGGAGATGTCATTTGAATCAAAATGTTGACGGACGATGGACGACGGACAATCATCGATCAGAAAAGCTCACCCTGGCGTAGCCAGGTGAGCTAATAAAGCAAGACTTCCCTTGAGTATACTAAAACGAAGCCAGACTTACCTACAGTATACTAAAACGAAGCAAGACTTACCTTGAGTATACTGTAGCGAAGCAAGACTTACCTTGAGTATACTAAAACAAAGCAAGACTTACCTTGAGTATACTATAACGAAGCAAGACTTCCCTTGAGTAGGCTACAAGTACAATATGCAATACTTACCTGAAGCAAGACTTTTCTTGGAGTAGACCACAATAAGCTAGAATTTACCTGGAGTTGGCATCAACAAGTTTGATTTTAACTAGAGTAGACCACAATAATAAGTAAGTCATTATCTTGAGCAGACCACAAGCAGCTGGACTATATAGGGACTACAAAAATAAGTAAGATTTTACCTCTTGAGTAGACCACAAAACAAGCAAGACAGTACCATGAGTAGACCACAAAAACAAGCTAGTTTACCTTGAGTAGACCACAACAAGCCTCTACAAAGGCGACATAGTCAGCTACATGTTCAACTACTTCTGAAGCTACCACTGCATCAAAACACTCTGACTCTGTAGCTACAAGGTCTTCCACTGATCCTGTAATGGAAACACTGAGAAGAATTCAAGGAATCACTCACTTACAGGTGTTATAGTTACAAAATACATTTTGCATTTATAAATTCTCAGTAAAATATTTCAGTGTTATACTGTCTGAAGTTCCAAGCTGTCTACAAGATTAAAGGTTTGCTAATCACCAGTAAATTCATGATTCATAGTAAACTAGCACTCCAAAATGTCAATACAGAAATACGAAGAAAGCTCCATAGCTTATTAAATTGCTCTTGAACACTCATTGCAGATGTCATCACACTCGCAAGAGAGAGGCAGCAAGTTTTTCATCACTGCTTCCCGTTTACAGGTAGGTAGGCTGAGGCACTTGTGGCATCAGCGTCTATGCCCAAGGACACACCTCAATTCCAACCAGGGACCTCCTGTTCTGGAGGTGAAAGCCCTAACCACTGAGCTATCGAGGCACACAGGACACAGGTTGATGGAGCCTTATGTCAACTGAACCAGAATGGTAAAAATAGTTTTATTATGAAATCCAACAATTTGTAGGTTATTCGTGAAAAGAAGCATAATCAGATCCACATTGTCCTAGCAAATGTGTTGCTACTGTGTTTGAAGAGCTCGTAGAAGAGGTAATTACCTGCTATATATTTAACTCTAGGTAACAGATTGGAGTCTTCTTCTAAATGCAGCTGAGCAATCTTTGTACTTTCTTCCACCGGATCAAGGCCAACAACAAATGCTCCCAGTCTTGCCAACGGCTAAAATAATGGCAACAAATCTAACTATAAATATTACAGGTTTTCTTTTGTATAAAAAGATCAACTTCAAAATATTCAGGCCATGCTCTATGTAACAACAATGTACTCTTGTTGAAGATAAACTAAAATGCTATAAGAATATTTGGCCCATAACTAGAAGAGTAACATAGTGATCAACACTGATAAATTTTAAAGTTCATAGCTGGAGAAGAAAAAAGTACACACACAAAAAATGAGCCCACTTCTCTTACAATGAAGCCATTAGCAACTACAGTAAAAGTGCACACTTTTTTCACTGTTATTTATTAACATGTACAAAAATAGGACTTAATAAAGCTGTAATTTTACTGATGCCAATTCTAACAAAAAGAAAAATATTCTTTTGATGTTGCATTGTAAAAATTTATAATATTATTTTTAATGCAGATACAGCATTTTATTTTGTTCATTACCTCAGTCAAGATGCCACCCCCGCTGCCAACATCAACTATAGTCAGATCCTGTAATGGTAGTGCTGGGTCTTCAGATATATCATCTCTCTGATTCAACAAACCATCTCTGATGAATGGAACTCTTAATTTATTCATAGCATGCAATGCTTCAAATTCCCCTGTCTCGTTCCACCATGACTGAGCAAGAGCCTTGAAATGGCGCAGTTCCTCCTCATCCATTGTATTTTGAACAATCGGTCGATTTGAATAATGCCTGAAATATTAAACAAGAGGGCCAACATGGCCCTATATCGCTCACCTTGGTACAAGTCCACTTGCCTGGTGGAAGATCACTAGATAATGTTATATACCAAATAAGTTTTCTTATATACGCCTTTGTAAAACAAATGATCCCCCCCCCCCCGGGCAAGGTCAATTTTGACCCCAGGGGCATAATTTGAACAAACTTTGAAGAGGTCTACTAGGCAATGCTACATGCCAATTATCTATGCTCTAGGCCTTGTGGTTTCAGAGAAAAAGATTTTTAAAGTTTTCCCTATATAAGCCTATGTAAAACTAAGTGACCCCCGGTGCGGGGTCAATTTTGACCCGGGGGTCATAATTTGAACAAACTTGGTGGAGGTACACTAGCAGATGCTACATGCCAAATATCTAAGCTCTAGGCCTTGTGGTTTCAAAGAAGAAGATTTTTAAAGTTTTTACTATACAAGTCTACGTAAAACTAAGTGACCCCCCGTGCGGGGTCAATTTTGATCCGCGGGTCATAATTTGAACAATCTTGGTAGAGGTCCACTAGCCAATGCTACATGCCAAATATCTAAGCTCTAGGCCTTGTGGTTTCAGAGAAGAAGATTTTTAAAGTTTTTCCTACATAAGCCTATGTAAAACTAAGTGACCCCCCGTGCGGGGTCAATTTTGATCCGGGGCACATAATTTGAACAATCTTGGTAGAGGTCCACTAGCAAATGCTACACGCCAAATATCTAAGCTCTAGGCCTTTTGGTTTCAGAGAAGAAGATTTTTAAAGTTTTTCCTATATATTCCTATGCAAAACTAAGTGACCACCCCCGCGGGGTCAATTTTGATATATATCTTAGTTCTTAACCATATATCTTAGTTCTAGGCCTTGTGGTTTCAGAGAAGAAGATTTTTAAAGTTTTTCCTATTTGTTGCCATAGCAACCAGAGTTCTGCATGGAATAGAATTCTTTGAACAATTTTGGTAGAGCTTCATGCAAGGAACATTCCTGCATAGTTTTATCAACATTGGCCTAGAGGTTTCAGAGGAGATGTCATTTGAATCAGTGTTGACGGACGACAGACGACGTACGACGGACAATCATCGATCAGAAAAGCTCACCCTGGCGTAGCCAGATGAGCTAAAAAGCCAGACTGAAGACAAATGACAATTAATTCTGTTCTAACTGATCCTAGGGAACAATCTCACTGGATGCCATCTCTAGTTCTGCTACCTATCACACATCTTTAGAAATATGTTCCGAGCCAAGTTTCATCAAAATTGCTTTAAAGTGATATTATGCGCATGTTACTGCACATAGTGTATTTTTGGTGACAGTTTTATAAAAGCAATTTTTGGATGCTGTGCATTTAAATGTGTTAAATTAATGATAATGCCGCATTAGTATTTGAAGTTGGTGCTCTAGAAAAGAAAAATCAGACTTATAAAATAATAGTTCCGTTCTTCGCAGTGATCTCCCTTGAGTTGTTGTTGTTGGTAGAGATTTCGGCAGTGGAAGGGAAGCAACTCCTGCATGCAGTTTTTTTTTTTTTAAAAGACTGCCCCAGTCAAAATAGGAAAAGTAATATTTGGAAAGTTATTATTTTCTACTGGTAGCAGAAAGAGTTTGGTGTATTGGGTTAAAAGCTATTATTTCTTCTGCCCTTTTTTACACACACCTATTTCAGCTGGATTTTAACTTGAAAAAAAATGTGCATAATTCCACTTTAAAAATGACACCCTTAACAATGTGTACGATATGAAGCTGCAGACTTACTGTCTGAGTTAATCTTCATCACAGCACTAAGATGGAGTTCTCTTTTATTGCATTACTAGAGATTCAGATGTATACAATATCATTAATATACAGTACTAGCATGACAAGCAAAGTCTTGCCTTCAGTTGATTTCCAGCCACCTTCCTAATATAAGGAGTTGCTCATTCATGTTTGACCTTTACAAATCCTACATAATGCTATGTTCCAAATACCTAAGCTCTGGGCCTTGTGGTTCTAGACAAGAAGTTTTTGTAGTTTTGCCTATACAACTATATGAGCCTATGTACAATAAATTAACACTCTGGGTGTATTCAACTTTGACCTGTGGGTCATGACTTGAACAATCTTTTCCATAATCTTGAAATACACAGTAATTTCAATTCCATTCCCAGCTAACACACCACAAATTAAAATATCATTTAATCTGAACGATTCAGCACAACATTTTGGGACTGTTCCGACCACGCACATGTGCGGTGATCTGAAAATGTCGCATTTTAACTCGTTGAAAGCGCAAAACAGGTAATTTAATGCCTTTACATTTTATCAGCTGTCAAATTAAGTTGTATCTTGTGGTATTGTATATAGTGTCCGCTTATTAGATCTATTATTTGAGTTAGATGTACTGGTATTTTGGGTCTGTACTGCAGTAATGTACCAGGGAAGGCTAGAACCATGGTTTACAAGTACACCCCTTTATTATCTTTAAGCTCTATAAACATTCACCTTGGCAAATTTTTGTGGAAAGAGAGTTTGTGTATTGTGTGCTAATTGTATAATTGATGATGTTTGAAAATCATCAAGCAAAACTTTGACTTGGGGCTTCTATGAACAAAAGTTTTTTTAATTTAAGCTGATATGCTGCATACAAATCAGGGATGGTGTAATCATAATCAGTAATCGGTTGTAATCAAATACATTTTGCCAAGTAATTGACAGTTACTCAGTAATCGAAACCATTTTCGATTACTTGTAATCGTAATATAATCGATTACAGACCTGAAACTTGATGTAATCATCGATTACATTTTCGATTACTTTCAATTACATTGATATTTCAAAGTCATTCTTTTTATTAAAAGTAACTTAAGTAATTTGTAGTATGTATATTTGGAAGTATGTTTATTTGGAAATAAATATTGTTTAAACAAAATAAATTTTGTTTAATTTTAACTCTATGCCTCATACACATTAAGCCTTATCAGTGTCACTTTCCTTATGTAGATATAGCATTATCTGTACACTATCCCCATACAGGTTATTGGTAAAAATACAACAAGAAGACGCGGCGATGCCGCCAAAGCAGGTTTAAACAGCACCTGTAGAAATTTTAGAATTAAAAAAAAAAACAGTCATCTTAAAACTAAAAATAAAAATCTATTTTTAGTAACAGTGACCTTGACCTTGACCCTAGTGACCTTGACCCCGAAAAAAATTTTTTTGGCTTAAAACAATCAAAATACTAAAAATAAATAAAAATCTACTTTAGTAACAGTGACCTTGACCTTGACCCTAGTGACCTTGACCCCGAAAAAAAAATTTTTTGGCTTAAAACAATCAAAATACTAAAAATAAATAAAAATCTACTTTAGTAACAGTGACCTTGAGCCAAGTGACCTTGACCCAAAAAAAATTTTTTTTGCTTAAAAAAATCTAAAAACTAAAAATAAACATAAATCTATTTTTAGTAACATTGACCTTGACCTTGACCCTGGTGACCTTGACCCCGAAAAAAATTTTTTTTTGCTTAAAACAATCAAAAAACTAAAATTAAATAAAAATCTATTTTTAGTAACAGTGACCTTGACCTTGAGCCAAGTGACCTTGACCCAAAAAAAAATTTTTTTTGATTAAAACAATCTGAAAACTAAAAATAAATAAAAATCTATTTTTAGAAACACTGACCTTGACCTTGACCCTAGTGACCTTGACCTCGAAAAAAATTTTTTTTGCTTAAAACAATCAAACTAAAATTAAATGAAAATCTATTTTTAGTAACAGTGACCTTGACCTTGAGCCAAGTGACCTTGACCCCAAAAGATTTTTTTTTGGCTTAAAACAATCTAAAACCTAAAACTAATTAAAAATCTATTTTTAGTTACACTGACCTTGACCCTAGTGACCTTGACCCCGAAAAAAAAATTTTTTGCTTAAAACAATCAAAAAACTTAAATTAAATACAAAAATGTTTTTAGTAACAGTGACCTTGACCTTGAGTCAAGTGACCTTGACCCAAAAAAATTTTTTTTTGCTTAAAACAATCTAAAAACTAAAAATAAATAAAAATCTATTTTAAGTAACAGTGACCTTGACCCTAGTGACCTTGACCATAGTGAACCAAAAGCTTCCTCTCCACGCAAGCTACCTACACACCAAGTTTCATTACAATTGGTCACTCCTAACTCAAGTTATTGAGTGGAAACCATTTTTCTATTTTTAGTAACAGTGCCCTTGACCTTGAACCAAGTGACCCCTAATGCAATTTCAAGCTTCCTCTCTACACAAGCTACCTACACACTGAGTTTGATTGCAATTAGTCACTCCTAACTTGAGTTATTGAGCGGAAACTATTTTTCTAATTTTAGTTACAGTGACCTTGACCTTGACCCTAGTGACCCCAAATGCAATCCCAAGCGGCGTCTCCACGCAAGCTACCTACAGACCAAGTTTCATTGTAATTGGTCACTCCTAACTTGATTTATTGAGCGGAAACCATTTTTCTATTTTTAGTAACTGTGACCTTGACCTTGACCCTAGTGACCCCAAATGCAATCCCAAGCGGTGTTTCCATGCAAGCTACTTACAGACCAAGTTTCATTGTAATTGGTCACTCCTAGCTCGTGTTATTGAGCGGAAACCGTTTTTCTATTTTTAGTAACAGTGACCTTGACCTTGACCCTAGTGACCCCAAATGCAATCCCAAGCGGCGTCTCCACACAAGCTACCTACACACCAAGTTTCATTGCAATTGGTCACTCCTAACTAAAGTTATCCAACGGAAACTAATGTTTGACGCCCGTCCGCCCGACATAGCCATTCTAATAAGTAGGTTTTTTTCAAAAAACCTGCTTAATAAAGGTACCTGTGTTATTCAAGCTATTTGTTTTCTATTAACACTTCATTTAATCATTTACTGCCCAATACAAAAGTTTTTCATGATAAAATTTTCTTTCTAATGGTGTAAATTTCAAAATTGTGTGATGAATATTTCTTGAATTGTGAGTCTTAAAACAAAATGATATTATACACATTGAATAAACTCAATGCACAGGATAAAATGCAACTTCTCCCTTCATGCAATTTAACCCATGATAATTATTTACACATAAAAATATTTCTACGTTGCAAGGTCAAATAGCAGGTTTTTGCACACCACCTGATCATTGAAAGGTTAGTAAATAGGAACTGAAATTTCTCTACATCTGACATAGCTGTGAAACAAACGTCAATACTACTAGCCATACAATATAGTTCTTGCTGAATATCTATATATAATGGACATTGGAATATTGTGATATTGTAAAACTTTTGGTAGTTCATAAGTTTTCAAAAGGCAGAGTATAATATGAAAAGTTACAAACTTTCTGCATTCAGTCAACCTAGAGCTAGTTTGATGAAACTGTATGATTCTATATTTTGTGATTGTACATATTGCTATAAAGGATAAGTTTTTAATTTATTTAAAAGTAAGTAATCGAATGTAATCATCATGTAATCATGATTACTTTAGCCAAAGTAATAGAAAGTATTTGATTACACAGCCAAATGAAAGTAATTGATTAATAATCGATAACATGAAATTGACATATGTAAGCGATAAATAATCGATTACACATGACAGTAATCGATCACCATGTCTGAAACAAATCCATCGTCAGACCAACCCTAGGATACAGTTCATCAGTTTGGGACCCTTACCATGAGAATGATATTCAGATACTTAACAACATTCAAAGAAGAGCTGCACGTTTTGTAACAAACAACTACTCCAAGGCTCCTGGAACAGAATCAGACAGCCTTAAACTGCTACATTGGGAATCCCTAGAGAGAAGAAGACAGAACAGCCGTCTCACTCTTTTCTATAAGATCCATTATGGGCTAGTTGATATAACACCTTTGTTTGTTTGTAATTGTGCTTATTGGGTCCACCAACCTCGTTCAAGGTATATTCAGTGCGACCCGTTGACATAACACCGTCGCAATACATGACTCCTTACACTAGACACTCGAGACATTTCCATCACCTAGCTAATCAAATCCAACATACACCTTCAGACTATATGAAGTTCTCATTTTTCCCATGTACAATAGTTGAATGGAACTCTCTGCCAGTCTATGTAGTCAGTACCAACACTGTTGTTGCATTTAGGGCAGCACTAGTCTCAATAATTTGACTCCAAACGCAGACCCATTTTACATACGGACATTGCATAGATATCTGCACTTTTTCGGAGGCTTGATAGCGCCTAGCAAAAAATATAATGATATTCACCTGTTGAGCACAATTATTTGGACTACATCTACAGTACGTTTTACTGCGAACAATTGTTTGCCATTATAACTAGCAGAATCGTGTACAATAAGATGGACTAGATATATTAATACTTAGTGACAATAATAATAAACCTTTTATACAATGCTGTGATGTTAGTCCTTCCATGATAATTCTTGTAAAATGACAAAGGACATGACAAGTTTGTCAATGTCGTTTTTACTGGGCTTTCACTTATTTTCTGTTTAACATGTCTAGCAGCACTGCCAGCAGTTCGGTTGGATATAGAAGTATGGCAATGCCTTATACACGAACAGAAGTTGCAATCAGTTAGAATTTTCGTCGAATGTAATGTCTTTGTCGCAAACATATTCTCTAAATAGTGTAATGTTTTAGGTATGAGACGCCTAAATACATTTCCATAGACTTACATTATAAGGATTTCTTCCGATGCGACTACCCAAAATCTCACCGACTGCTGAAATGAACTTTATTTTGTAGAATCATCCTAGTCCCACATAAAAATAACAAAATTTATACATGTGATCCAATACTTTATGCCAGTAATTTGGAGCTCAATGACACCACCCCCATTTTTGTGGCAGTTTTAGTGGTCACCGACCAAATATGTCAGTATTTTCAAATACCAAATATTTTGATTATAATTTATATCCAGATTTTTCTCTTCATATTTCATTTGTGATCTATCATGCAGCGATTATTTCAAACTATTTTTTCTTGTATGCATCCACTTAGTTTCAGCCAATCAGCAATCAAACACATAGTGTAGGTCTGCATGTTCCCTAGACAAAATAACCTGCTTCCGGTTTTCACCGATTTAGGCGTCTCATACCATTTTCAGCAATATTCACAACTGTTATCTTTTTAATAAGCGTTTCTTGGATTTGGTCTTAGTCGACAGACGCTTTTGATTGATTGACTGGTTCATAATAAGTTTACAGTAAGTTAAATGAAAATGACAAAATTAGACGGAACGCCATTCAGGAGAAACAATGCGGGAATTTAGCATACTGTTGACATCCTTAAAGCGACTCTCCCTCAAATTAGTGTCAAATTAAATAACTTCAAAAGCATTAATAATAATAGTTGCAAATATTATTACTTACACCTCTCTTTCGAGTATTATGGACAGGAGTACTAGATAGATAGATAGATAGATAGATAGATAGATAGATAGATAGATAGATAGATAGATAGATAGATAGATAGATAGATAGATAGTGTGAGAGTGAAAATGAAATCAATCAGACTGTTACTTGTGTACAATATAGTAGAATATAGAGAAAGATAAAAGTGGTAAAAACATCCTTAATGATTTAGTAGTTTAATTCTGAGACAGCCTGCTTGAAGCAGCTCAAACTAGACATGGTAGAAATTTGATGAGGCAGACCATTTCAGAGAACAGTAGCATGGAGAAAACAGCAGAATTTGAAATAATCGTTGCCGGCATTTACCTGGCGGAGACTATATGGGTGCATCAGGCGAGAAAACCTAGCTGGGGGTACGACATATGGGTGGGGGCATCGGTTATGGCGACTAAGATAAATTTTATAGGATTTGATAAGCCTTGCATCATTTCTACGGTGTTCAACGGACCTACAACCCAAATTTAATTGCATTTATCTGACACTTGAATAGGTAGAATAGTCCTTTTTAATCAAACTAATTGCACGGCGCTGCACCATCTAAATCTTGTTTATGTTCTTTTTACCTTGAGGTGACCAAACTGTTGATGAATACTCAAGTCGGGGACAGACACGTGTTTTATAAGCGAGAGATCGGACCTGTTCATTTTTTTAACAATGTTTCAGCGGATGAACCTTAATGTTTTGTTAGCTGTGGTGCTGACTCTCTCGGTGTGCACGAGTGTTCCAAGGAATATCTTTTGAAATGTCCACTCCTATATATTTAGCATAAGATAAAGGGTTTGTAAGTATTCTCCATTTCAAATAAAAATCCAGCTGAAATAGGTGTGTGTAAAAAAGGGTAGAGGGAATAATAGTTTTTAACCCTATACAACAAAAAAAAAAAAAAAAATAATATCAAACAGGGAATGCCACGTACCAAAAACGCAGCCTCCCCAAAACGAGCCCCACAGCACCCAGAAGTGCACACCACCACTCTTACTGCTGCCAGTACGAAATAATAACTTTCCAAATATTACTTTTTCTATTTTGACTGGGGCAGCCTTTCTAAAAAAAATCATGCAGGAGTTGTTTCCCTTCCACTGCCGAAACCTCTACCAACAACAACAACAACATAAGGGAGTTGACTACGAAGAAAGGAACTATTATTGAATTAGTCCGATTTTTTTGTTTCTAAAGCACCAACTTCCAATACTTATGCGGCATTATCATTAATTTAATGTCACATTCATACGGTGGCACAAAATACCGCTTGAATTAACCTATGCATACATCACCACAGGACAACGAACAAACGCAGTGGTGTTGATGGGTAAAGATGTCTGCCGCTTATACCGGAGGTTTCGGGTTAGAACCCCACTGGGGTCACAACCGTACCGTACCTTCTCATATGTCATCAGTTCTATTTTCTCAGTCCCGTGCCCTCTAGTATCAATGCAACCCTGGTGATATTGTTGATATAAGTATCATCCCCGCTTCACATACTCTGTCCCGTGTCCCCTGCACTCAATACAGTTCTACTTATAGTGCTACCAATCTTTGATAACACCCTGATTAACATGAACTCAGCCCTCAGCCCTGTGCCCTAAGCACTGAAAACACCGTTTGTAGAAGTAACATCCCCGCCTGAATGAGTTAGCCCCGTGTCCCCTGCTATCAATAATAAGTTGTGGCCACAAGTTATTAAGTTGTGGCCTCAATTTAATAAGTTGTGGCCACAAGTTAGTAAGTTGTGGCCTCAACTTAATAAGTTGTGGCCTCAACTTAATAAGTTGTGGCCACAAGTTAATAAGTTGTGGCCACAAGTTAATAAGTTGAGGCCACAACTTATTAAGTTGAGGCCACAACTTACTAACTTGTGGCCACAAGTTAATAAGTTGAGGCCACAACTTATTAAGTTGAGGCCACAACTTACTAACTTGTGGCCACAACTTATTAACTTGTGGCCACAACTTATTAAGTTGAGGCCACAACTTACTAACTTGTGGCCACAACTTACTAACTTGTGGCCACAATATAAATAAAGTGTTGCGGATGTCACCTCTGTGCCACCGTACATTCAAATGCACAGCAACCGAAAATTATTTTTTATCAAACTGTCACCAAAAATACACTATGTGCAGTAAGATACACATAATGTCACTTTAAAGCAAAAACAGGTAAGTTCAAGGTCATTTTTTCTTAAGAAAGATTTGTTTTAAGCAGTTTTTTTTCCAAAACACCTGCTTATTAGAATGCCGATGTCGTATGTAGAGCTGGCGGGCGTCAGACATTGGTTTCCGCTCAATATCTTTAGTTAAGAGTGACCAATTGCAATAAAACATGGTTGAAGGTAGCTTGCACGGAGACGCAGCTTGGCATTGCATTTGGGGTCACTAGGGTCAAGGTCAAGGTCACTGTTACTTAAAATAGAAAAACGATTTCCGCTCAATAACTCCAGTTAGGAGTGACCAATTGCAGTGAAAATTAGTGTGTAGGTAGTATGCGGGGAGAGGAAGCTTGAGATTGCATTTGGGGTCACAGAGGTCAAGGTCATTGTAACTTAAAATAGAAAAATGGTTTCCGCTCAATAACTTTAGTTAGGAGTAACCAATTTAATGAAATTTGGTGTGAAGGTAGCTTGCGTGGGGAGGAAGCTTATATTGCATTCGGGGTCACTAGGGTCAAAGGTCACTGTTGATTTTTTAATCTGTCACCAAAAATACACTATTTGCAGTAAGATATGCATAATGTCACTTTCAGGTTTCTTTTTCAAACTTTCCAATTGTATTGCTTATGTCAAAAGGGTCGTGATGCCGCAAAATGTTGTTTAACCAGGTCAGATTTGACAGAGGTGTGCCCCTTTTTGTACTTAGAATTTGTCATGAAAATTTCGTTGGTTATAATTTGCCATTTAAGATTTCTTCATCAAACTTTCAAATTTCATTGTTTATGATAAAAGGGTTGTGATGCAGCCAGTTTTTTTTGGTCAATGTCATATTTGACAGATTTATGCCCCTTTTGTCACAAAATTATTGGTTATTCTGACAAAGCGTAAGAGGGTGATGTGCTTTATGATGTATAATACCGAAGTGCTACCTGTGATTTAATACATGCAAGTTAAACTAATACTGGTTATATAGATTATGGTAATTATAATTGTGATATTTGCTATGGTCATGTGATATAATACTGCAATACTATGTCTTACTAGATATTTTATTTTTCGATCATTATGTATGTAAATTTGCAATATGTATTTAAGCCGGCTATAAAAGCTCTTCAGAGCTTGTGTTTATTTGTGTACTCTGTACCAATGTTATATATCTAAACCCGACTTTATAAAAAAATATTAGATTCTACTTGACTTGACTTGACAAGTTTTCTACTGAACACCCGTCTAGTTTTATGATGATTATTATTATCTTCTACGAGAAATTGTATTTCCATTGCGTCATTTATTTCAGTTCCGTGCCGTTTCACTTTCAATCGCAATTCGTCCTGACCACGAACCCGTCTGTTCGGGATAAATGTATTAATCCCTAATGAGCAATTAATCGTGGCATGCAAAAATTAGCGGTTGCGTTTTTATATCTTCGTATTTTGTGCAACTATTTGAGCGTCTCACACTTCAGAATATAGTGACTTTCTGTCTTATATGTATCAAGTAAGTTTCCAGATCAGCATTACCCTTATCATAAGCTGAGTAAGACGAAAACTACTGAGTTATTGAAAATAGCACACTCTCCACCCACTTGTCTACCACTTGCAAGGTTATAATGTACTAAATGTGTACTTATAGTGTGATGGTATGACCCACTAAATAGGTGGGACTTGGAACCAGCCAATTTGTGTAGGGAACTTGTGGGCCTATTCGATATCTGTGGTCTCTGATTGGTTTAAAATGATAAGTATCACTAAAGTTTTCTAGAATTAAAATCGAAAGTTCAATGGTTGAGCTTAACATTAAATATCCTCCCGTATTGAGTTCTCGAGCGACATTCCTTCTCGAGCACTTCCGAAATTCGCGTGACCATCCGATATTATGACGCGTTTTGACAGAAGGAAATCCTTACCTGACGCACTTGGGTATATCCGACCAAAATCCAAACTATCTTTAGATATGCTTCGTATTAAGGTAAGGCTTTTGTTGCTTATATACAACAATGAGCTTTTTAGCCATTTTCACAAATGCAACTTTCATCCTCACTTTCAAACTGACCTTAATCGGCGAAAAGTATTTGTAACAAACAATACTAAATTTAGCTGAGTACTACGTCATATTTCAAAACGAGGCACAACCGGAAGTGGAAATTCTCGCGCGCAAAACAAGAACTATGGAAGCCCGAAGGTGCTATGTACACTAAATCTTATTTTCATTTTTTGCAGGCTTTGAAATACAAATTATTTTTTTCATAAAATGAAAATCTCCATAGAAAATTTACTTTCATTACTCTTTTATAATTCAAATCAATGGTAAATAGATCGTACATGAATAATGTGGGTCTGCTAACACTTTCAATTACTTTGCTAATGATAAATGCAGATGACAATTGAGGTAGTCGTGGATGGGTTAATGTTTTCGCTAACCTTGTTACTTCTGTTGTTGTTATTATTTAATGATATGTTTCAAGAAAAAGAAAATATTCGTAGTTGGATTTGTTGAATTTCATTTGTTGCTACATGACCCCCCTACGCTTCCATACCATGCTTTTTACGGCAGTCCACCAAATGACGTCATAAATTACAATTCTCGGAAGCGATCGAGAACGCAATACGACCTTTCGTTCTGGGGTCAAATGACACCGCCATATTGGAACTGAATGTTTACAATTTAGAATGTGTTTATCATTTCATATTTTTTGTATATTTTGCGGAAGATGTTAACGAAGTAAGGCATGAAGAAAGAAACGGTAAGTCTTCGCTTGTTTATTAGTTATGAACGTTTGGTCGCTTAAGTGCTCGAGAAGTGATGACTCCAGGATAATTTATTAATTTTCTGATTAATTTTACGGTGTTCTATGGCATTCTGAAAATATTGAATTTTTGACAGAATGTAAACAAAAATCCTACAGACAAGGGGGTGATGTCCTGGTGCAAATTTCAGCTATAAAGAAACATATTATGTATCCCGGTACAACCTCTTTTCGGCCGGCTAACAGTATTTCACCGCGGATTCGTTACTTTGAAACACATAAGTGAATTGAAACCAATGTATTCATGTGAAATAACCATTGCCTTTATCAGGTTCGGTCCAAAGCTAGATTAAACTACCCTTTAAATTTAAGGGCGTCAGTAGATTTAGCTGCGACTTTTGCCTAAAATTCATTTAACTTTGTAAGTGCATTTTAATACTTGAAGTGTGCATTAATTTGAAATGGTAGTTAGTTTATACACATAATAAGGAGAACATTTACACTGGTTATTCTATTTTTCACCGTATGGATTTCTGCAGATGGCGTGCTTTTACAGTTAGATAAAATATGAAATCATGTAAATTAGTACTTTGTTAATCTTAATGACAGATGATAACACCAACTCAACATTCATTCTTAATTTAAACAACCATTTAAGAGAAAAGCATGTAAAAGAAACAAGACATTATGTCATTTTCAAGCCAAAATTACTTTTGATTACTTACAAAGGGAGGTAAATAACCAGTGTTCTGTGTTGTTATTATTACCTCCCCTTTCAAATGTATATTTTGCTATTTCATATTAATTAATGATTTATTATTGGTCTAAGAATTAATTTACTTTTCTTTGTTAGAAAATATTGCAAACCTGAGATATATCTTATGTTACATTCTCACAATATTGACTTATTAGGCCTACTTGAAATACTTCAAAATAAATTCCATTACACATTCAGTGAGTAACTTATGTATACAAACAACTGATGTGGTGAATAAATTTTCAACCTGTTTATTCTTTGTTTGAAACACACAAACAATCATCCAGGCATATGATTGTAATGCTCACTCTTGACATACAAGCACATCTGTCACATTCGATGATTTTTTGACAAAAGTCGCAGCTAAATCTACTGACGCCCTTAAATTTAAAGGGTAGTTTAATCTAGCTTTGGACCGAACCTGTTTATAGATATGCAATGAAAACAAAACTCACCTCAACACATGTTTTAGATATCCTTTCAAACATGGCTGACCAATTTTCCCTTAACTGGAAGTTGTACAACCCATATTCGGCCAATGTGTATAAAGTATACTGCTCTCAAAACAGTGCGTGACAATAGTTAGTAATCAGTTTAAAAGTAATCTTGACTCCAAATTCAACTGTTATTAAGAAGTTAAATATTCAAAATGTATTTACAAGGTACTTCTAGTGTTATAAAGTTAGTGGGTGGGCTCAGCACAGATGGGACACAGAAAATGTGTCTCCACATCTAATAACCTTTACCTGCATGTGTACAAAACGACAGGTGTACCAATCTCTTAAACTCTTCACATTCAGCCTGTATGACCACCAAGTGAGCATATGGTTCTTAAAAAGAAATAAATCAATTGCTTTCAAAATGATAGCTATAGAATCATTAATACTCTGTTGCAAAGAAAATCAATAAACACCGTAAGTTACCATAGCTTATAAATGCGTAGCTTTCTGTGTGAAGTATACCGTATTTCCCCGCCTATAAGGCGATCCGCTTATAAGACGACCCCCCTACTTTGCCATGGAAATTGTGTGGTTTTGAATAGACTCATTTATAAGACGAGGCAATTTTTTAATGACCCAGTTACTTTATTTTCTTCAAGTTCGTATGATTTCTAAGCTAATAAGTTAATTTTTTAATCGCCGATTTTTTTTGAGTATTATAAACCAATCTGTGTTTTATCAATTCGGATATTGATTTTTTTTGACACTTTGAAAAGATAATTGCGTAAATATGTGCCATTGGCTAATTAATCAATTATGAAAACATATGACAGCTTGTATATAATTATTAAGAGTGCCAAGGACCCCCCAAAGTAGCGACAATTACGTCGTAGTTTAAAGACAAAAAAGGATCGAGATGGCAATAAAGTCAATAAAAAAATATTTTTTCATTCCCATTGTTACAATTTCTTGGGAGTTTTCACAAAATGTTTGCAAAAAATAAGCAAACTTTCGTATTTATAATTAAAAGTTGACAAAACAACCGCACAACGAATTTTACAAATAAAACTTTCGGCCTTTTGTCTAAGCCTCTCGCTCCTTAACAACGACGTAATTGCCGCTAATTTGGGGTATCCTGGGCACTCTTACTAATTATACACAAGCCGCCAGATGTTTTCATAAATTGATTAATCAGCCGATGACACGTATTTACCGGACGCAATTATCGTCTCAAAGTGTCAACAAAAATCAATATCCGAATTAACAATACACAGACTAGACTGATTATCGGGTTTCTTTACAATAAACGCTGTGTAAACGCAATTTTAGGCCGCTTATACCAAACCGGAAAAAAACAAATATGACTGCACCACTTATTTTCGCAAAGTTTACCTTCAGATTCTTTAAATAATTGCAAATGGCGACATTTGCAATCGACAGCGGAGGTGAGTTAACACAATAACATAATATGCCAATGTACGGTACCGGTAATTGTTCGACTGTCGTCTGCACATAGACACTCGCGGGACGACATTCAGTATTGCCGATTTCATCACAAATGTATGTAGGATTGATTTTTATTTTTGGTTGATTCTTGTGGCCTCGCTTATAAGACGAGGACCCCACTTTGAGGCAATAATCGGGACTTTATTTCCTCGTCTTATAAGCGGGGAAATACGGTACTCCTCCATATTTGGAAAAGTAGGCGGAGCTTGTAAAATAAGATCGTCTTGTCATACAGCGAGACCTGTCAACATTCAAACATTAGATTAATTGCAGAAAACATGTATTTTGGAAGTGATATTTTGGGAATAGTGAAAACAGGTGAAAATTTAATAGTCTGTGTATTCTTTACGTTTACTTACCCTTCTTATTTCCATTTTTCTTAAAAAAATTATGGTGACATTTCTATGATGTTTAATAAACAAAACGTCCGCGTGCTAGCCCGGAATGGGCGTGTTTTTGCGAAAAACTAAAACTTTCCGGGGCTGGCCGAATAGAGGTTGTGGACGTAAAGAGGTTGTTGCGGGATATATAAAAAAGGGCATTTTTGGGTGTGACTAAGGTGGTTCTACAGATTTATTGGGGTGTAACTACTCAACGAATGTTTTGGTATGCGGACCGTGCTTAAATGTTATACAGTAAGTCTATGGAAAAAGATTTAGTGTAGTCATACCTAAAATGTGAAATCCATTCCTTTATTCATGATTTTATATCTTTCAGCACTACTCTTAGTTCTGTATAGCTATGTTAATGCAACTATTGAGAAAAAATGGACCCTTTGCCTGATACAGTGCTGTTGGTTAATCCTGCGCACTTAGGCAGGAATCTACACCAGGTCCTGTTATCATCATCATCATCATCTTTGTTAATGGCTAACCGTCATAACTGACTATTATGGCCATGCGTGGGGTTTAGAAAAAGTTAAAAGATTGCCAAATCTCCTAGGTTTTCATGGGAACAGGGATAATGTAAAATTTCTTGCATAAGAAACATTATTGTATTAATAGGAACATTTAAATAAACTGTCCCCGTTACCTCAATCAGAAATTTCAGCGATTTCCCACAGAGATCCCTTTCAAAAGGTTCTTGGGAATGGTCATGTGATAATTGTCAAATCGGCAAGATGGCGGACAACTGGTTAAATTCTGACCTACTCGGAATATCGTTGTACTTTACGTTAAATAGATAAAATTTGATGTTCAAGTTGGGCAAATAAAAAGATTATAGTCTGATTAATAAAATTATTTTAGTTTTATTGTTTTCACTTATGAAATACTGAAATGTAATTGGTCAGATTTCTGACACGATTATTGGTATGATTTCCCTACTGAGTAAGCTTCAGCGTACCCTGTAAAGCATCTAAACCAGTAGTGAAGTCATGATGATCGAATATAATCAAATAATTGATCGCAAAACTGTCATAATTAAATGGATTATGAGTTTGAATAATCAAATTATCAATTATCATTTCTTCTTTTTTCTTCAATAAAAAATATGTATTGAAATAAAGACCTATTGCAGGACTTTTATTTGACTTTTATACTCCTGTCATTATCTGAAGTATGACTTTGAGTTTGACTTATGAAACACACACGTTAAGAGCCAGAATCATTAAAAATATATGTAGCACATATAGGGCACCAATTTCTAGATTATAATGCTAAGAGTTTTTGCAAGAACAATCGGGCTTGTCATCTTTTTTGTAACCATTTGTATGGACAGATAAGACTGCAATTATTTTCTGATTGATGATTGATTTTGATTGTTCTTTTTGATTCAAAGATCGATTGTGAAATATCTCTGATTGTCCAACACTATAAACTGGGTACACTGAAGATGTTTTAGCCAGCCTGCTTGTTTATATTATGTCAGTTTTTTCGGCCATTGCTGCCCATGCGAATCTCTTGGTAATATAGTTTGTTTCAAAGTACAGATCCGTGGAAAGTTTTCTAATGAGCTGAAAGCGTTTTCACCATCAAAAGCTCACAAGAAAGAGTCAAACTAATCATACTTTGGTAGAGCGCCCGCTTCAAGTGCACGAGGTCTCAGGTTCGCTCCCTGGCTGTGTCATACCAAAGACGTAAAACATGGTACCAGTAGCTCTGGCATTAAAAGGGAAACTGGCCTCTCTTCTCTCATACCCTCACGGCGATGAATGCTATCAGGAATAAGGTGTCGGGGAGTGATTAATATAAGTTATAAATATAACTTGTTTCACAATCAACCTAAAATAAATTAGTATAAACTGCTTTGATTAAAGTATATATGGCTGCATTAGTATTTGAAGTTGGTGCTTTAGAAACCAAAAAATCGGACTAATAAAATAATAGTTCTTTCTTCGCAGTGATGTCACTTGTGTTAGTTTATACTAATTCATTTTAGCTTGATTGTGAAGAAAGCTTGTAGTTTATCGAGTCACTCTTGAGTCCGCTTCCTGGAAAAACCAGTACAGGTCTCGTATGAGGAGTTAGGTCGTGACCCCAGTGGGGCTCGAACCCGCAACCTTCGGGATGAGTTGTTATTGGTAGATTTTGGCAGTGTAAGGGAAGTAACTCCTGCATGCAGTTGTTTTTTTTTCAAAAGACTGCCCCAGTCAAAATAGGAAAGTAATATTTGGAAAGTTATTATTTCGTACTAGTAGCAGGAAGAGTTTGGTGTATTGGGTTAAAAGCTTATATTTCCTCTACCCTGTTTTTTTACACACATCTATTTCAGCTGGCGTTTCGCTTGAAAAAAATGCGCATAATTCCACTCTAAATATTGGGACTCGAGTGTAATCATTGTTCTGCTATCCTACTGTGAAAAGCTGCCGAGAATTATAATCAATTAAATGTTTGTTTGCTAGATGTATTGTCCACCATCCTTGTTCAAAGTAAAGAATTAAATAAATGCATGTCTTACCAGCTATCAACAATAAACACTCATGTGAAATGTGTACATCTTGTCTCCGCCCACAAGTATGGTACCCCACCGTTGATTGGCAATATTATTCAAGCATTAGTTATTTTGACAGCTTCAGATGTCTTTAGGTAATGATAAAGTATTAATCATCAATTACGTAACACCACATGTCACCAATTAGGTTTTATATTGCTATATCCGTGTGATCTCTCAGCATAGATTAGGTAAGAAAAGGTAGCTTGGCTTTTCCTTGTTAAATAACAAGAAAAGTCCATCAAATTCAATACCTGTAAAATGAACAAGAAAAATCCATCAAATTCAATAAAAAATCTTAATGGTAAATCTACAAAAGGAGGAAAATGACACAATCTATTAAATATATAAGATGCTACCAAAGAATAGAAAAGCCGTGCAGTTATTAGTTTACTGATTTATATTTATATAAATTGGAATATCTTTATATTTAAACACGTGACGGTGTAATTTTTTAAGAAGAAAACATTACAGATTTCAAGACTATTTAAATCACAACACAGTTGTTAATTTTGCTATTTTCTTTCAGCATTGAAAATGTGGGCGAATCAGTGGCAAGGTAGTGGTGGTGGTGGAGGAGGAGGCGGCGGAGGATGGCCTTTGCAGCAAGCTCATTTTCAAGCTATGCCACATGATCAGGGTAAAATTTTCAACTTTTTAAAATAAAAAACTCAGTTTCTACTGAACCAGAGCAGTGTAAAGAACCAATTAAAATTCACAAGCCACAGCCTCCATCATACTAAATCAGCTAGCTGTTTACACTTGCATGAAGCAATCAAGTCAAGTGACTTCAATCAGAATAAGGACATCTCCCATTGTGTCAAGGGTGACTTTTCACATCCAGTTTTAATGAAGCAGTAACTGTTGTACCTTCAGTGTAAGAAGGTTGTAGCTGTTATTACAGTAAATTTAAAGGTGCAGTCTGGAATTGTTTGTTTAACAGCTGGTTAAAGTTTGTCTTCTTGTATTACTTAAGTTCATTATTTCCAGCACAGCTAATGTACCTCATGTTAAACCTGGTGCATTGTGTTGTTTCTATGTTAATTTTTAGCTCGACTATTCGGACAATATGGAGAGCTATTACAGTCACTTGTGCGTCGGCATTGCAGCTTTGTTCAAAGAATTCCATTCCATGCAGAACTCTGGTTGCTATGGCAACAAATAGAAAAATTTAAAAAATCTTCTTCTGAAACCACAAGGCCTAAGGCTTAGATATTTGGCATGTAGCATTGTCTAGTGGACCTCTACCAAGATTGATCAAATTATGACCCCCGGGTCAAAATTGACCCCGCGCAGGTGGTCACTTAGTTTTGCATAGGCTTTATATAGGAAAAACTTAAAAAATCTTCTTTGAAACAACAAGGCCTTGAGCTGAGATATTTGGCATGTAGCATTGTCTAGTGGACCTCTACCAAGATTGTTCAAATTATGACCCCCGGGTCAAAATTGACCCTGCATGGATGGTCACTTAGTTTTGCATCTAGGCTTTATATAGGAAAAACTTTAAAAACTTTGAAAATTCGGTTGAAGTTTTGCCTGCTAGGTACTATCATGCACATATCTCAGTAACCACTTGATGATATTGACTTGAACTTTGTTAATGTCTTAAGGGGTGTCACACAGTCAAGACAGATAACTCTTGTATAAGTTTAGTACAAATTATGGCCCTTGTTTGACTTTGAAAATTTGGTTAAAGTTTAGCATGCAAGGTACTTTCATGCACATATCTCAGTAACCATTTATGGTAGTTATATCAAACTTAGCAATGATCAGGAGTACATTTTGTATTAACAATTAATTTACCAAAAATTAAATATATTGTGATAGATTTTGACTTTGTTTATGATTCAACTTTTCTAGTTCATACTTAATAGTTAGCAGAATTTTGTTTTGGTATTAAACTGATAAAAGTTTTGTTTTATTAGCAAACACCCACAATAGTCGAGCTTGCTGTCTTATGGACAGCTCTTGTTTTGTAGAGCGGTGACTGTATATATATATCTAGCTTATGTCAGGAGGATTGATTATGACTGTGTGTGATATTGAATATTACTTGTTAGGACAAATTTTACTGTTAAAAGCATGTTCATGTTTCAAACATTTATTTAATAGAACTGTAACTTTATCTGCACTGTTTTTAGTTGACTGGGCTGCCTTAGCAAAGCAGTGGATTGCACAGAAGGATGCTGTTGGCACAATACAGGGTGACCAGCCACAAGTACCACAGGCACCCCAAGCACCCCCACCACCTCCAGTAATTGAGAGCCAGGCACCAGTGCCAGGTGACAGTATGGAGTTATGCATTGATGACAATAGTGAACAAACACAAAATAATGGAGGTATTCTTGCAACAGTGAAAGAGTTTTAGATTTTGAACTTCTATAACCTACACAGTCTTTCAGATAGAAACCATTTTAATTATCATCAGTAAACTTACACTACAAGAACAACAGTTTTAAACATTTGTCTTTTCTTGAAAGATTCTTTAAGTTTTAAATGCTGCTGTGGAACAAAGGTGATAGATCAAGTGCTCAAATATGTTTAGCATCAACAGATAAGTTACAGTTATTTTATCAAGCAGAAGAGTGTGTCAGATAGATATCACTTCAATTTTGTATAGTTAAAATTTCACTATTTACAGTTTTTCTTGTTTTTGATTTTTTGTTAATGACAAATTTAAAACATGTAAATTTCTCTGTTTAAGGTATGTATGGCGGTCAGGAAGGTTGGGGCTGGGGAGGCAACAATCAGTGGAATCCTCCAGGTCATGGATGGGATATGCAGCCCCCACCCATGTCAGACAACAAGGTAATCTTTTCTTCTGTCCTTGTTAAAGTGTTTCCTCAATATTCATCGGTTGTAAAATAAATACTAGGATTCACACATTGCATCTGCAAGTTTTTATTGTTTGCTTGTATGTCAGGATTTACCTTTTTCAGGTTGAACCACAGGGATTTGACTACAATCATAGTAGTTTCCAGCAGTTTGACTACAACCATGGTGGAGAATACCAGGTAATTACACTGTGCAGCTATTAACTCAGATGGTTACTTTGGCATTGGGCAATAAAGTACTGACAATAGCAAGAAATTGAATTCTAGTATTAAAGCAGGAACTTCCACTTTGAAATTGCCTAATGGGTTTGTTTTTTAAAATCCTGGTGAAAGTTCTGACAAATATTTAATGATTAATATTATGTTACTCGTCAAAATGGCCATATCAATAAATGGTTAAGAATGAAGCAAAAAACACAGATGCTTTGAAAACATTTAAGAAATGAGCTTTGGTGAGTTATTCTCTTACAAACTATCAATGAAAATATTCCTGACGGAAAGGGTGAATCCAATTTTTAGCTGGACTATTCGGAGAATATGGAGAGCTATTACAGTCACTTGTGCGTCGGCGTTGCAGCTTTGGTTAAAGTTTTGCCTGCTAAGTACTATCATGCACATATCTCAGTAACCACTTATGCTATTGACTTGAAACGTTTTAGCGCTATTGACTTGAAACGTGTTAGCTCACCTGGCATGGTACTATCATGCACATATCTCAGTACCACTTATGGTAGTTATATCAAACTTAGCAATAGTGTTCAGGGATACATTCTGCATAAAGCAATTAATTTACCAAAAATTAAATATATTGTGATAGATTTTGACTTTTTTTATGATTCAACTTTCCTAGTTTATACATAATAGCAGAATTTTGTTTTGCTATTATACTGATAAAAGTTTTGTTTTATTAGCAAACACCCACAGTAGTCGAGCTTGCTGTCTTATGGACAGCTCTTGTTGTTTAGGATAGTTAAAAATATTTTTACAGATTTTCTTTATATTCAGTGGGAATAGAACACTTTAAGTCTTATACTTACTGGTTCATATTTTTTAACTAATTATGCCAGATTCATTATTTTAGTTGTTTAAGCTTGACATAATATTATTATTGAATGTTGACAGTAATAGCTAGCTCCTTTTGTTGTAAAAAAATAATTGTTTCTTTAGGTCTTGATAATGTACAAATCATTACAACAAAATTTAGTACTTCACTTTCTGCAGATGATTCTATTTGAATTGATGACAAATGTCTCTGAACATCTTTTGATATGTATCATTTTGTGTTAAAGATGAACTCTGGTGGTGATGATGGTGGAGCCCCCTGGGCTCAAGGTCCTGGGCAAGGTTACTATCCACCCAGACGGGGAGGAAACTTCCCGAGACACCAAAGGGAAATGTCACCACAAGAGGAAGAAACAATGGTTCTTGGTATGTACTTAAAAAGCTAATGCATGTAAAGAATACTTTTGTAGCTGGAGTTACCAGACAGACCTATTGAAACTACCAATTTCTAGTATTGATTAAGCTAGGTTTTAGGCTTCTTTTAAGCTCGTGATAACCTTTGAATAACAGTGGTTAAAAATATAAATAAATATCAGCCAAAAGATTGCTTCCTAACATGAATGGCATGTGATCAAAATGAAAAATTAGTGTGGCCTGTGATCAGGAATTCTAAGATACCGTTGAAGAAAAGGTATCAGTAAGAACATAGCTTTGAGTCAAGTCTCTAGTTTTCATAGTATTTAAAAAATTAAAAGCATTTGATTTTGAACACTCAGTTTTATGCAATATATTCAGGTACAGTCGAACTTAACCATGCGACCATGTGCATTAAGCAACTTTTGTCTTAAATGACAGCTATTTCATCCCCCTCAACGTTTTTACACCGTTTTGCTATTTCATAAGGCAACTTTTATCTAACGCAACCAGTGGCCATTAGTGAGCGACCCATAATGAGTATTTTGTTTGTATTGGGCAACCATTTATGTGCAAACTTATAATTTCTATGCGAACTGAGCACTTAAAAAAGGTGCATTTAAGGTCCTAATTAGGCACGGAGGTGTGAAATCTTGTAAGGATTATCGTCTATCCTTTTGTCCTAAGGTGACATTGTCGGTTATTTAGTTACTTCCTTGTACAAACTAATTTGCTATTTTTGGAAATTTTCCACAAGATATAAGTATTATGATTTACCTAAAGTGTTGTCATCCAATCATAAACCCCTATTGGTGCCTTGAAGTTGGTCTTGTGACCTTGAAAACAGCTATTTGTTTACATGTTGGCCACTCCATGTCTGTTCTAATAAACGCAGTTTATGAAGGATTTTTCAGATTTCTGTTTGCAACTAGTGCTGCAACCATGTCTATGCACAAAGTGTTGACACTTTCATGTTTAAGTAGTACAGTATTTATGGCATTTGGTTTCTGTACTCACATTGAAAAAAAACAGAATGTAAAAAACCAAGGGAAATGATTGTCTTCTCCAGTGATGCTTTGTATTAAGAGACCGTTCTATTGCGCGACTGGTTTTGGTCTTTCCCTTGGGTGGTCTCCGAAGTTTCAGTAGGTAAATCCTATTTAGAGAACAATTTTAAGATGGTCCCAAAGGTGGAACAGCTTGGATTGCTTTGCCTTATAAAATGTTTATTATGTGTTCTGACTTCTGGACGCTGTCTCTTGCATAAATTGTTTTCCTTTTTTACTTTAGATGCTGCAAAAAGAAAGACACTTCCAGTATGGATAAGAGACGGGTTAGAAAAAATGGAAAGGGACAAACAGAAGAAATTGAGCAAGGAACAAAAACAGAAAGAAATTGAAGCAGCTCGACAGGCACGTGTTGAGGCAGAGAAAAAGGCTGAGGAGGAACTGCGCAGGGAGAAAGAAGGGTACCAGTCTGGGCCCAGAGTACCAAGAAAAAGCAAATTTGTATGTTTTATTACGAAAATGCTTCTCTCTGAATAACAGCAAATTAAGTTCAGATTTTTATTGATATCATTTCTTGTTAAGCATAAGAGCATGGAAGTAGTATGAAACTTGACATCAATTTCTTGGGAATCTTAACAATGAAGAAAACCTTTATTTTAGATAAGACATAGGAGCTAATCTTAGTACGCACATTTATTGACCAGGTTTTTATGTGCAATTGGTATACATTGTAATAACTTAATACAGGTGTTCTTATCCTTACCTTGTTATTGAGATTTGCAAGCATTATATATTATCTTGCAGTTTACTGTCTACCTTGTTAATTATTTAATTCACAAGTTGGTAAGTTTGCAAAAAACAGTAATAGACGAGTTTAAAGAGTGACACTGATGTTGCAGGATTCTGATGATGAAGAAGAGCGAGAGGCATCTGTCTCACCAGCACCTCGTCAAAGATCTGGGTCAGCACATTCCCGACGGTCTGGTTCAGCACATTCCCATTCCCCACATGGCAGAAGATCATCCGAGAGACGTAGTCCATCCCCTGTGAAAACTGAAGAGGAAAAACAGGCAGAATTTGTAAGTTGAATCATGTACAGTACAAAAATAGGCTGATCGTTTAAACATTTTTTTACAAGGATGTATTTATTTCTTTCTGTTAGACATCTCTCACAGAACTGTTATAATGGCATGTAGGTCAGAGGTGTGGATACTTATCAGAATGCTGATGGGCAGACTTGTTGAAAAATCAGAGTATTTGTTATCTACTGCTGAGCTTATTTTGAAAACTGAAGAACCAGTACATCAAATTTAGTGCTTTGTGAACCAAGGCCAAAACCTTCGTTATGGTGATTACAATGTTGCTGCAATTCATATATTTTTCTAAAGCATAAGTTTGTGATATTTAGATGATGAAGGTGAGACGTATGTTGACAGAGATTTTGCTGGAAGTGACCGATTCAGAAGTGTATGACATTGCTAGAAGTGTCTACACAAAGGCACGGGCTAAGTCATCTAAAGGTAGGTCTTTAAAAGGGTACAAGAACTTGAAATATTGCATACTAACAGTGACGTTTAATTGTAAATATAAACTGTACAGGTTTGTTTATCAGGGAATTCCTGAAAATGTTAGTTTCTTCATTAGTGGGCGTTTACATTACTCTCTATTGTGTTTGATTATGAAAGTTCTATTTTATGATATCTTTCAGTGTTATCTTTTAACAGTGTTACTCCTGTGTGCATGTAAAGTAATCTTTAAGTATACTTGTGTTGTAATGATTTTGCCCAGAAAAAAATAAAATGTTTTCAGAATGATTGGGTTTATTTTGTTTATTTTAGGTCATTTAAGTTACAGAAATGATTTTTACTGACTGAGCCAAATTGAACCTGTGTTCAAAACTTAGTAAACATGCTTTACTTTGTGAACATTTGACAATACATGTATTTTGATATTTGGGACTTAAAAGAAACAAATTTGAGTCTTTAAAGTTAAAAAAATGTTGATAGGAGAAATCCTTCTACATCAATTTAGACATAAAAGTGCTTTTTTTAAGGATAATCTAATAATTCAGTGAGAATTTCTTTTCACCAGCTTCCACAAAGTTTGTTAAACTTTGTATAAAAGGTTAGTCGGAATTAAGGCATATAGATAACTTTATTTTAAGTCCTTAGTACTTTACTGCACAAGTTATTCACTACAAGAGCTGATTTTGACAGCACTTCTGTAATTCATCGAAAGATAATGGTCAAGGGATCCAACTCCGTGAAGAGTTCTGTGGACTGTTGGTTTAATACAGAAGGATAGAGCAAGAAATGAATGTAAATCTTTCTTTAAGCAGAGGTTTCTGATCTAGTACAGGCATTCCTTCAGGGTTTCTTGCAGGT
>JAFMSR010000003.1:38941407-39005168 GCA_022818135.1 Saxidomus purpurata | reverse complement strand
TAGTGCTAGTTTGATTAAACTGTATGATTCTATATTTGTGATTGTACATAATGCTATATAGGAAATTTCACAGTTTGATATAAGTTTTTAATTTATTTAAAAGGAAGTAATCGAATGTAATCATCATGTAATCATGATTACTTTAGCCAAAGTAATAGAAAGTATTCGATTACATAGCCAAATGAAAGTAATTAATTAATAATCGATTACATGAAATTGACACATGTAAGCGATTAATAATTGATTACACATGACAGTAATCGATCACCATGTCTGATACAAATCCATCGTCTGACCAACCCTAGGATACAGTTCATCAGTTTGGGACCCTTACCATGAGAATGATATTCAGATACTTAACAACATTCAAAGAAGAGCTGCACGTTTTGTAACTAACAACTACTCCAAGGCTCCTGGAACAGAATCAGACAGCCTTAAGCTGCTACATTGGGAATCCCTAGAGAGAAAAAGACAGAACAGCTGTCTCACTCTTTTCTATAAGATCCATTATGGGCTAGTTGATATAAAACCTTTGTTTGTTTGTAATTGTGCTTATTGGGTCCACCAACCTCGTTCAAGGTATATTCGGTGCGACCCGTTGATATAACACTGTCGCAATACATGACTCCTTACACTAGACACTCGATCAAGACATTTCCATCCCCTAGCTAATCAAATCCAACATACACCTTCAGACTATATGAAGTTCTCATTTTTCCCACATACAAAAGTTGAATGGAACTCTCTGCCGGTCTATGTAGTCAGTACTAACACTGCTGTTGCATTTAGGGCAGCACTAGTCTCAATAATTTGACTCCAAACGCAGACCCATTTTACATGCGGACATTGCATAGATATCTGCACTTTTTCGGAGGCTTGATAGCGCCTAGCAAAAAATATAACGATATTCACCCGTTGAGTCCAATTATTTGGACTACATCTACAGTACGTTTTACTGCTAACAATTGTTTGCGATTATAACTAGCAGAATCGTGTACAATAAGATGGACTAGATATATTCATACTTAGTGACAATAATAATAAACCTTTTATACAATGCTGTGATGTTAGTCCTTCCATGATAATTCTTGTAAAATGACAAAGGACATGACAAGTTTGTCAATGTCGTTTTTACTGAGCTTTCACTTATTTTCTGTTTAGCATGTCTAGCAGCACTGCCAGCAGTTCGGTTGGATATGGAAGTATGGCAATGCCTTATACACGAACAGAAGTTGCAATCAGTTAGAATTTTCGTCGAATGTAATGTCTTTGTCGCAAACATATTCTCTAAATAGTGTAATGTTTTTCAGCATATATCACAACTGTTGTCTTTTTAATAAGCGTTTCTTGGATTTGGTCTTAGTCGACAGACGCTTTTGATTGATTGACTGGTTCATAATAAGTTTACAGTAAGTTAAATGAAAATGACAAAATTAGACGGAACGCCATTCGGGAATTAAGAATACTGTTGACATCCTTAAAGCGACTCTCCCTCAAATTAGTGTCAAATTAAATAACTTCAAAAGCATTAATAATAATAGTTACAAATATTATTACTTACACCTCTCTTTCGAGTATTATGGACAGGAGTACTAGTGCGTGTCATAGAATTAGTGTGAGGAAACCAGTTAAAACTACAGGAAAAGTTCGATATAGATAGTGTGAGAGTGAAAATGAAATCAATCAAACTGATAAAAGATAAAAGTGGTAAAAACATCCTTAATGATTTAGTAGTTTAATTCTGAGACAGCCTGCTTGAAGCAGCTCAAACTAGACATGGTAGAAAGTTGATGAGGCAGACCATTTCAGAGAACAGTAGCATGGAGAAAACAGCAGAATTTGAAATAATCGTTGCCGGCATTTACCTGGCGGAGACTATATGGGTGCATCAGGCGAGAAAACCTAGCTGGGGGTACGACATATGGGTGGGGGCATCGGTTATGGCGACTAAGATAAATTTTATAGGATTTGATAAGCCTTGCATCATTTCTACGGTGTTCAACGGACCTACAACCCAAATTTAATTGCATTTATCTGACACTTGAATAGGTAGAATAGTCCTTTTTTATCAAACTAATTGCACGGCGCTGCACCATCTAAATCTTGTTTATGTTCATTTACCTTGAGGTGACCAAACTGTTGATGAATACTCAAGTCGGGGACAGACACGTGTTTTATAAGCGAGAGATCGGACCTGTTCATTTTTGGCCTGGGGACTGAAAGTCCCCAAGGCCTAAGTTAGTATACCACATTTCAAACCCTGCAAGAATTTTAGCCGTGCTATGTGCGAATAACAACTGTAAACATGCGCTATGAGAAAGTAGTGCAAGACAGACCAGATCAATCTTCTGTTTAAATGCCGCATATGATAAGAACATGTTACAAATAAAAATAGTACATAAATCTTCAAACGACTGCAGGAAGGTATATAGCTTACGGGCTGCATTACACATTTTTTTCTGTTTTAGAAATTAATGCGCTGTTACCTGATTACGGAAGATAATCATATGCATATCACGGAAAAGTACGGATATTTACGGAAATTTACGAAAACGTACGAAGCTCGATATAAGAGTTTGTAGTTTGATTTTCAAATTTCCGATGTTATTTCATTGACAACTTTGTTATTTACGAACGATTACATATATATTTACCTAAAAATAAATGTCTCTAAAAAAAGATATAATTTACGTAAATTCCCGAGAAGGAACTAACGTGATCAAATTCACCCGCCATTTATCGAGGACGCTGCATGTCGAGGCCCAGTGAACGGTTTCACTGATTACAACTACAAGGTAACCCAGAATCATTTTTGGTTTTCCCTGTTATACACATTGTACAGTACTGTATTTATATTTCATTGCTGGTATTGCTTTGTTTATTTCTGTTTCAAGGTCTTGTCATTGGTACACAATAATTTTCGATCCACATCATCAGATCATATCGCTTGAAGTTGTACAAAGCGCAGATCGAATTATTTGTACTGGCTTAAACATTTTATAATGTTGACTATGTGATTATTTTTCATTTAACGTACATTTCATAATAAAACAAACTTCCCTGTCACCCATATATTTGTGAATCATTCATTCTGTGTCATATATTGAATTTCGTCCTATGCACATTTCGACCCGCGCTTTAGGTAAGATTCAACGCAGAACACGTAGGTGAAAAGTTGTTTTTCGGGGAGTTAACCTATAGCCCCCAGGCCTTCAGCGCTCACAGCGCTTTGATTTTAACAATGTTTCAGCGGATGAACCTTAATGTTTTGTTAGCTGTGGTGCTGACTCTCTAGGTGTGCACGAGTGTTCCAAGGAATATCTTTTGAAATGTCCACTCCTATATATTTAGCATAAGATAAAGGTTTTGTAAGTATTCTCCATTTCAAATAAAAATCCAGCTGAAATAGGTGTGTGTAAAAAAGGGTAGAGGGAATAATAGTTTTTAACCCTATACAACAAACTCTTACTGCTGCCAGAACGAAATAATAACTTTCCAAATATTACTTTTTCTATTTTGACTGGGGCAGTCTTTCTAAAAAAAAATTCATGCAGGAGTTGCTTCCCTTCCACTGCCGAAATCTCTACCAACAACAACAACGACACAAGGGAGTTGACTACGAAGAAAGGAACTATTATTGAATTAGTCCGATTTTTTTGTTTCTAAAGCACCAACTTCCAATACTTATGCGGCATTATCATTAATTTAATGTCACATTCAAATGCACAGCAACCGAAAATTATTTTTTATCAAACTGTCACCAAAAATACACTATGTGCAGTAATGTCACTTTAAAGCAAAAACATGTAAGTTCAAGGTCATTTTTTCTTAAGAAAGATTTGTTTTAAGCAGTTTTTTTCCAAAACACCTGCTTATTAGAATGCCGATGTCGTATGTAGAGCTGGCAGGCGTCAGACATTGGTTTCCGCTCAATATCTTAGTTAAGAGTGACCAATTGCAATAAAACATGGTGTGAAGGTAGCTTGCACGGAGACGCAGCTTGGCATATCATTTGGGGTCACTAGGGTCAAGGTCAAGGTCACTGTTACTTAAAATAGAAAAACGATTTCCGCTCAATAACTCCAGTGAGGAGTGACCAATTGCAGTGAAACTTGGTGTGTATGTAGTATGCGGGGAGAGGAAGCTTGAGATTGCATTTGGGGTCACAGAGGTCAAGGTCATTGTAACTTAAAAAAGAAAAATGGTTTCCGCTCAATAACTTTAGTTAGGAGTAACCAATTTAATGAAATTTGGTGTGAAGGTAGCTTGCGTGGAGAGGAAGCTTATATTGCATTCGGGGTCACTAGGGTCAAAGGTCACTGTTGATATTTTTAATCTGTCACCAAAAATACACTATTTGCAGTAAGATATGCATAATGTCACTTTCAGATTTCTTTTTCAAACTTTCCAATTGTATTGCTTATGTCAAAAGGGTCGTGATGCCGCAAAATGATGTTTAACCAGGTCAGATTTGACAGAGTTGTGCGCCTTTTTGTACTTAGAATTTGTCATGAAAATTTCGTTGGCTATAACTTTGCCATTTATTAAGATTTCTTCATTAAACTTTCAAATTTCATTGTTTATGATAAAAGGTTGTGATGCAGCCAGTTTTTTTTTGGTCAATGTCATATTTGACAGATTTATGCCCCTTTTGTCACAAAATTATTGGTTATTCTGACAAAGCGTAAGAGGGTGATGTGCTTTATGATGAGTAATACCGAATGTGCTACCTGTGATTTAATACATGTAAGTTATACTAATACTGGTTATATAGATTATGGTAATTATAATTGTGATATTTGCTATGGTCATGTGATATAATATTGCAATACTATGTCTTACTAGATATTTTATTTTTCGATCATTATGTACGTAAATTTGCAATATGTATTTAAGACGGCTATAAAAGCTCTTCAGAGCTTGTGTTTATTTGTGTACTCTGTACCAATATTATATATCTAAACTAGCCTCAATATTTCGACTGCAAGACCGACCGATTTTACAACCTGATATTACATAGATGCGAAGGGTGGCCGTCGTAAATATCAAAAAGCCCTGGCGCACAATTTGTTGGGCTAATATCTAAACCCGACTTTATAAAATATTAGATTCTACTTGACTTGACTTGACTTGACTTGACAAGTTTTCTACTGAACACCCGTCTAGTTTTATGATGATTATTATTATCTTCTACGAGAAATTGTATTTCCATTGCGTCATTTATTTCAGTTCCGTGCCGTTTCGCTTTCAATCGCAATTCGTCCTGACCACGAACCCGTCTGTTCGGGATAAATGTATAAACCCCTAATGAGCAATTAATCGTGGCATGCAAAAATTAGCGGTTGCGTTTTTATATCTTCGTATTTTGTGCAACTATTTGGGCGTCTCACACTTCAGAATATAGTGACTTTCTGTCTTACATGTCTCAAGTAAGTTTCCAGATCAGCATTACCTTTATCATAAGCTGAGTAAGACGAAAACTACTGAGTTATTGAAAATAGCCCACTCTCCACCCACTTGTCTACTACTTGCAAGGTTATAATGTACTAAATGTGTACTTATAGTGTGATGGTATGACCTAAATAGGTGGGACTTGGAACCAGCCAATTTGTGTAGGGAACTTGCGGGCCTATTCGATATCTGTGGTCTCTGATTGGTTTAAAACAGGCTGATGCAATTGTCCGATCGGGCTTCCGAAAATAAACTTTTTTAAAAATGAATAATTTCATACAATTTAAATTCTATTACAAAGTTTAGATGTAGAGAATAAATTTAAAAGTGAATAAAAGTCATCTTGAGATTTTTTAACACAATTAAAATAAGTTTGAAATCACTGAAAAACACATTTTTTAAGATTTTCAGTGCAAATCTTCATGAATGTTATTGAAACAGCTAGGGAATGTTATTTGCATTAGTAGGGTATGAAAAAACTCCACATCACCAAATTCCATCCAGCCATTTCTTGCGCCAGGTTTTTGGCCCTTCTACTTTCAGTTTCCATATATTTTATATGTGAAATCAAAAAAGGGACCCTGGCGCAACAAACTATACCTTTGTGTATCTTAATTTGGGTTTCTTTATAATTATGTGTGTATTTTCTATGAATCTGAGCTGTTTAAGAACTTTCTGTCAATAAGTTAAACAGAAAATGCCAAAAATGTCTTTTCTTCACAATTCGGAGACAAATTTTTGCAGGAAAACATGAATAATTCTGTACTTTTAAACTTTTTTTTAGATGTTTTTATCATGCACAACGTGTTCACACCTTTTCCAAGTGAAAAAAATCATTTTTAAAAAAGCTGATTTTGAAAGCCCGATTGGGCAATTGCATCAGCCTGTAAAATGATAAGTAGCACTAAAGTTTTCTAGAATTAAAATCCAAAGTTCAATGGTTGAGCTTAACAAAAAAATAATTTATTAATTTTCTCATTAATTTTACGGTGTTCTATGGCTATCTGAAAATATTGAATTTTTGACAGAATGTAAACAAAAATCCTACAGACAAGGGGGTGATGTCTTGGTGCAAATTTCAGCTATAAAGTAACACATTATGTATCCCGGTACAACCTCTTTTCGGCCGACTAACAGTATTTCGCCGCGGATTCGTTACTTTGAAACACATAAGCGAATTGAAACCAATGTATTCATGTGAAATAACCATTACCTTTATAGATATACAATGAAAACAAAACTCACCTCAACACATGTTTTAGATATCCTTTCCAACATGGCTGACCAATTTTCCCTTAACCGGAAGTTGTACAACCCGTATTCGGCCAATGTGTATAAAGTATACTGCTCTCAAAACAGTGCGTGACAATAGTTAGTAATCAGTTTAAAAGTAATTTTGTCTCCAAATTCAACTGTTATTAAGAAGTTAAGTATTCAAAATGTATTTACAAGGTACTTCTAGTGTTATAAAGTTAGTGGGTGGGGTCAGCACAGATGGGACACAGAAAATGTGTCTCCACATCTAATAACCTTTACCTGCATGTGTACAAAACGACAGGTGTACCAATCTCTTAAACTCTTTACATTCAGCCTGTATGACCACCTAGTGAGCATATGGTTCTTAAGAAGAAATAAATCAATTGCTTTCAAAATGATAGCTATAGAATCATTAATACTCTGTTGCAAAGAAAATCAATAAACACCGTAAGGTACCATAGCTTATAAATGCGTAGCTTTCTGTGTGAAGTATACTCCTCCATATTTGGAAAAGTAGGCGGAGCTTGTAAAATAAGATCGTCTGTCATACAGCGAGACCTGTTAACATCCAAACATTGGATTAATTGCAGAAAACATGTATTTTGGAAGTGATATTTTGGGAATAGTGAAAACAGGTGAAAATTTAATAGTCTGTCTATTCTTTACGTTTACTTACCCTTCTTATTTCCATTTTTCTTAAAAAAATTACGGTGACATTTCTATGATGTTTAATAAACAAAACGTCCGCGTGCTAGCCCGGAAGGGGCGTGTTTTTGCAAAAAACTTTCCGGGGCTGGCCGAATAGAGGTTGTGGACGTAAAGAGGTTGTTGCGGGATATATAAAAAAGGGCATTTTTGGGTGTGACTAAGGTGGTTCTACAGATTTATTGGGGTGTAACTAGTCAACGAATGTTTTGGTATGCTGACCGTGCTTAAATGTTAAACAGTAAGTCTATGGAAAAAGATTTAGTGTAGTCATACCTAAAATGTGAAATCCATTCCTTTATTCGTGATTTTATATCTTTCAGCACTACTCTTAGTTCTGTATAGCTATGTTAATGCAACTATTGAGAAAAAATGGACCCTTTGCCTGATACAGTGCTGTTGGGTAATCCTGCGCACTTAGGCAGGAATCTACACCTGTTATCATCATCATCATCATCTTTGTTAATGGCTAACCGTCATAACTGACTATTATGGCCATGCGTGGGGTTTAGAAAAAGTTAAAAGATTGCCAAATCTCCTAGGTTACTCCCCTAGGTTTTCATGGGAACAGGGATAATGTAAAATTTCTTGCATAAGAAAATTATTGTATTAATAGGAACATTTAAATAAACTGTCCCCGTTACCTCAATCAGAAATTTCAGCGATTTCCCCAGAGATCCCTTTCAAAAGGTTCTTGGGAATGGTCATGTGATAATTGTCAAATCGGCAAGATGGCGGACAACTGGTTAAATTCTGACCTGCTCGGAATATCGTTGTACTTTACGTTAAATAGATAAAATTTGATGTTCAAGACTTGAACTTCAAGTTGGGCAAATAAAGATTATAGTCTGATTAATAAAATTATTTTAGTTTTATTGTTTTCACTTATGAAATACTGAAATGTAATTGGTCAGATTTCTGACACGATTATTGGTACGATTTCCCTACTTAGTAAGCTTCAGCGTACCCTGTAAAGCATCTAAACCAGTAGTGAAGTCATGATGATCGAATATAATCAAATAATTGATCGCAAAACTGTCATAATTAAATGGATTATGAGTTTGAATGATCAAATTATCAATTATCATTTCTTCTTTTTTCTTCAATAAAAAATATGTATTGAAATAAAGACCTATTGCAGGACTTTTATTTGACTTTTATACTCCTGTCATTATCTGAAGTATGACTTTGAGTTTGACTTATGAAACGCTACACGTTAAGAGCCAGAATCATTAAAAATATATGTAGCACATATAGGGCACCAATTTCTAGATTATAATGCTAAGAGTTTTTGCAAGAACAATCGGGCTTGTCATCTTTTTGTAACCATTTGTATGGACAGATAAGACTGCAATTATTTTCTGATTGATGATTGATTTTGATTGTTCTTTTTGATTCAAAGATCGATTGTGAAATATCTCTGATTGTCCAACACTATACACTGGGTACACTGAAGATGTTTTAGCCAGCCTGCTTCAGGGCTTCCGTTAAGCGGCGTCCGGCCGTAAAATACGCCATAAAATTGGACCAGTACGCCAATACACAAGACCCCGGCGTACGCTTGACTTCCTTAAATTTCCGAGGACGACAAAATCGCCGACCCATAGCGTCCAAACAAAATTAAAATGAAACATTTTCTCTAATTCGGGACCGCCCACGCGTAATTAGTCACGCTATGCGCTCACAATCGGCAGTATTCGATTCGCTCTGGAACGACGTAAACTCCGCCCCCAGCAATTATCGTGGGCTATGATTGACAGATGCCGTGATTGTCAGGTTATTTTGAAATGATGCGATAATTAGGGCCAATTAACAACATCTTGTGACGGCATGATTTTACTTCAATTACCGGCAAGTGTAAGCAATTAATATGACACGGTGTTGTTTGAAATTCCCAACATCTAGCGGTAATTTGGTCTACTCTATCGCCGAAAATGGACGTCCTTTCAAAACTGTGAATCGGCGCTTTTAGAACTTGATTTTAATGTCTCGTCGGTAATGCAGGTGTTCAAGTAAATGAGTAAATGCAAGTTTTGGTCTAAAATGGATTGAAAAAAAATCGTCAAATTGTGCTTGTCTGCTGATATGGTTCAACGTACTTTGCTTCATTTCGTCGTTTCGGCGCCAGCCGAATCTAACAAACGAAAGCGTAATGAGGAGACTGAAAGCACAGAATCCGCCCCCTCCGCAAAAAAACCCCAAACACTTTAAGGTTGAAAAGATGTGTTATCAAACAGTGTTTTTTTCAGTCTGAGGGGAAAGGTGGCGGGGCCTTTTCGGAGGGAAATTTTTAGAAAATGAATAAAATATAGTGTAAAATGTAATAAAGAACAAAATCTATCAAGTATGTTAATGACATTATTCTTTTGCCAATTATCATTCTTTTTAAATCCTTTGAACACCGTTTTCGTTGAAAACATAACAAAAATCGGGGTCGCGAAAATATGTGACAAACGAAAAATCGGCGATATTCGGCCGACTATTTCATATGTAAGGTATCAAATAGTTGAAAGAAAAAATTCTGAAGCGTTTGAATTTATGAAAACTTACGTTTTTAAACAGTTTTGGCCAACTCTTAAATAAAGATTTTTTTCAACATTTTGACTTTTTGAGGGGATTTTTTTGTAAAAAATGGTGAAAGATATATATTAATTTTGGAGAGGAATAGGGCCAAATAAACTACAATAAAAGTTATAATGATAATGTTGCTTTGTAAATGTAATTAAACTGCTATCTTATGCATTGAATAATTCAGATCTTTGGTCAAAATGAAAGTTTATTTTACAGACAGGTTCTTCATTTTCATTTTTTTAACATTAAGTAAGGTATTTGATGATGATGATGATGATGATGGTGATTGATGATGATGAAATGATGATGTCCCACGTTGTCCAATAGGTTCGCGTACTGGGGACTCCATAAAATTTTCACAGGGACTTCCAAATCCAGTTGCCTTGGAGTCAGGACTTCCTTAATTTGAAACTTAGTGGAAGCCCTGGCCTGCTTGTTTATAATATTATGTCAGTTTTTTCGGCCATTGCTGCCCATGCGAATCTCTTGGTAATATAGTTTGTTTCAAAGTACAGATCCGTGGAAAGTTTTCAAATGAGCTGAAAGCGTTTTCACCATCAAAAGCTCACAAGAAAGAGTCAAACTAATCATACTTTGGTAGAGCGCCCGCTTTAAGTGCACGAGGTCTCTGGTTCGCTCCCTGGACTAATAAAATAATAGTTCTTTCTTCGCAGTGACGTCACTTGTGTTAGTTTATACTAATTCATTTTAGCTTGATTGTGAAGAAAGCTTGTAGTTTATCGAGTCACTCTTGAGTCCGCTTCCTGGAAAAACCAGTACAGGTCTCGTATGAGGAGTTAGGTCGTGACCCCAGTGGGGCTCGAACCCGCAACCTTCGGGATGAGTTGTTATTGGTAGATTTTGGCAGTGTAAGGGAAGTAACTCCTGCATGCAGTTGTTTTTTTCAAAAGACTGCCCCAGTCAAAACAGGAAAGTAATATTTGGAAAGTTATTATTTCGTACTAGTAGCAGGAAGAGTTTGGTGTATTGGGTTAAAAGCTTATATTTCCTCTACCCTGTTTTTTACACACATCTATTTCAGCTGGCGTTTCACTTGAAAAAAATGCGCATAATTCCACTCTAAATATTGGGACTCGAGTGTAATTCATTGTTCTGCTATCCTACTGTGAAAAGCTGCCGAGAATTATAATCAATTAAATGTTTGTTTGCTAGATGTATTGTCCACCATCCTTGTTCAAAGTAAAGAATTAAATAAATGCATGTCTTACCAGCTATCAACAATAAACACTCATGTGAAATGTGTACATCTTGTCTCCGCCCACGAGTATGGTACCACACCGTTGATTGGCAATATTATTCAAGCATTAGTTATTTTGACAGCTTCAGATGTCTTTAGGTAATGATAAAGTATTAATCATCAATTACGTAACACCACATGTCACCAATTAGGTTTTATATTGCTATATCCGTGTGATCTCTCAGCATAGATTAGGTAAGAAAAGGTAGCTTGGCTTTTCCTTGTTAAATAACAAGAAAAGTCCATCAAATTCAATACCTGTAAAATGAACAAGAAAAATCCATCAAATTCAATAAAAAATCTTAATGGTAAATCTACAAAAGGAGGAAAATGACACAATCTATTAAATATATAAGATGCTACCAAAGAATAGAAAAGCCGTGCAGTTATTAGTTTACTGATTTATATTTATATAAATTGGAATATCTTTATATTTAAACACATGACGGTGTAATTTTTTAAGAAGAAAACATTACAGATTTCAAGACTATTTAAATCAGAACACAGTTGTTAATTTTGCTATTTTCTTTCAGCATTGAAAATGTGGGCGAATCAGTGGCAAGGTAGTGGTGGTGGTGGAGGAGGAGGCGGCGGAGGATGGCCTTTGCAGCAAGCTCATTTTCAAGCTATGCCACATGATCAGGGTAAAATTTTCAACTTTTTAAAATAAAAAACTAAGTTTCTACTGAACCAGAACCAGTGTAAAGAACCAATTAAAATTCACAAGCCACAGCCTCCATCATACTAAATCAGCTAGCTGTTTACACTTGCATGAAGCAATCAAGTCAAGTGACTTCAATCAGAATAAGGACATCTCCCATTGTGTCAAGGGTGACTTTTTCTTCACATCCAGTATTAATGAAGCAGTAACTGTTGTACCTTCAGTGTAAGAAGGTTGTAGCTCTTATTACAGTAAATTTAAAGGAGTTAAAAGGACAGTGCAGTCTGGAATTTTTTGTTTAACAGCTGGTTAAAGTTTGTCTTCTTGTATTACCTAAGTTCATGATTTCCAGCACAGCTAATGTACCTCATGTTAAACCTGGTGCATTGTGTTGTTTCTATGTTAATTTTTAGCTCGACTATTCGGACAATATGGAGAGCTATTACAGTCACTTGTGCGTCGGCGTTGCAGCTTTGTTCAAAGAATTCCATTCCATGCAGAACTCTGGTTGCTATGGCAACAAAAAGAAAAATTTTAAAACTCTTCTTCTGAAACCACAAGGCCTAAGGCTTAGATATTTGGCATGTAGCATTGTCTAGTGGACCTCTACCAAGATTGATCAAATTATGACCCCGCGCGGGTGGTCACTTAGTTTTGCATAGGCTTTATATAGGAAAAACTTAAAAAGTCTTCTTTGAAACAACAAGGCCTTGAGCTGAGATATTTGGCATGTAGCATTGTCTAGTGGACCTCTACCAAGATTGTTCAAATTATGACGCCCGGGTCAAAATTGACCCTGCATGGATGGTCACTTAGTTTTGCATCTAGGCTTTATATAGGAAAAACTTTAAAAATCTTCTCTGAAACCACAAGGCCTAGAGCTGAGATATTTGGCATGTAGCATTGTCTAGTGGACCTCTACCAAGATTGATCAAATTATGACCCCCGAATCAAAATTGACCCCACACGGGGGGGGTCACTTAGTTTTGCATAGGCTTATATAGGGAAAACTTAAATAATCTTCTTCCCTGAAACCACAAGGCCTAGAGATTAGATATTTGGCATGTAAAAATGCCTATTGGACTTCTACCAAGATTGTTTAAATCAGACCCCCAGGTCAAAATTAACCCTTCCTGGGGGGGGGGGGGAAGCAGGGAGGTGGCTTGATTTCACATAGGCCTATATAGGGAAAACTTTAAAAAAACAAGAAGCCCGACAGGCAGAGAATAGATATTTGGAATGTTACTTAGCACTGTGTAGTAGACCTCTACGAATTATGTTAGAATCATGAGCCCTTGTATTATAGCCAATGGTAGTCAGGTGAGCGATATAGGGCCATCATGGCCCTCTTGTTTAATGTCTTTAGGAGTGTCACACAGTCAAGTCAGATAACTCTTGTATAAATTTAGTACAAATTATGGCCCTTGTTTGACTTTGAAAATTTGGTTAAAGTTTTGCCTGCTAGGTACTATCATGCACATATCTCAGTAACCACTTGATGATATTGACTTGAACTTTGTTAATGTCTTAAGGGGTGTCACACAGTCAAGACAGATAACTCTTGTATAAATTTAGTACAAATTATGGCCCTTGTTTGACTTTGAAAATTTGGTTAAAGTTTAGCATGCAAGGTACTTTCATGCACATATCTCAGTAACCATTTATGGTAGTTGTATCAAACTTAGCAATGATCAGGGGTACATTTTGTATTAAGAGTTAATTTACCAAAAATTAAATGTATTGTGATAGATTTTGACTTTGTTTATGATTCAACTTTTCTAGATCATACTTAATAGTTAGCAGAATTTTGTTTTGGTATTAAACTGATAAAAGTTTTGATTTATTAGCAAACACCCACAATAGTCGAGCTTGCTGTCTTATGGACAGCTCTTGTTTTGTAGAGCGGTGACTGTATATATATATATATATATATATATATATATATATATATAGCTTATGTCAGGAGGATTGATTATGACTGTGTGTGATATTGAATATTACTTGTTAGGACAAATTTTACTGTTAAAAGCATGTTCATGTTTCAAACATTTATTTAATAGAACTGTAACTTTATCTGCACTGTTTTTAGTTGACTGGGCTGCCTTAGCAAAGCAGTGGATTGCACAGAAGGATGCTGTTGGCACAATACAGGGTGACCAGCCACAAGTACCACAGGCACCCCAAGCACCCCCACCACCTCCAGTAATTGAGAGCCAGGCACCAGTGCCAGGTGACAGTATGGAGTTATGCATTGATGACAATAGTGAACAAACACAAAATAATGGAGGTATTCTTGCAACAGTGAAAGAGTTTTAGATTTTGAACTTCTGTAACCTACACAGTCTTTCAGATAGAAACCATTTTAATTATCATCAGTAAACTTACACTACAAGAACAACAGTTTTAAACATTTGTCTTTTCTTGAAAGATTCTTTAAGTTTTAAATGCTGCTGTGGAACAAAGGTGATAGATCAAGTGCTCAAATATGTTTAGCATCAACAGATAAGTTACAGTTATTTTATCAAGCAGAAGAGTGTGTCAGATAGATATCACTTCAATTTTGTATAGTTAAAATTTCACTATTTACAGTTTTTCTTGTTTTTGATTTTTTTGTTAATGACAAATTTAAAACATGTAAATTTCTCTGTTTAAGGTATGTATGGCGGTCAGGAAGGTTGGGGCTGGGGAGGCAACAATCAGTGGAATCCTCCAGGTCATGGATGGGATATGCAGCCCCCACCCATGTCAGACAACAAGGTAATCTTTTCTTCTGTCCTTGTTAAAGTGTTTCCTCAATATTCATCGGTTGTAAAATAAATACTTGGATTCACACATTGCATCTGCAAGTTTTTATTGTTTGCTTGTATGTCAGGATTTACCTTTTTCAGGTTGAACCACAGGGATTTGACTACAATCATAGTAGTTTCCAGCAGTTTGACTACAACCATGGTGGAGAATACCAGGTAATTACACTGTGCAGCTATTAACTCAGATGGTTACTTTGGCATTGGGCAATAAAGTACTGACAATAGCAAGAAATTGAATTCTAGTATTAAAGCAGGAACTTCCACTTTGAAATTGCCTAATGGGTTTGTTTTTTAAAATCCTGGTGAAAGTTCTGACAAATATTTAATGATTAATATTATGTTACTCGTCAAAATGGCCATATCAATAAATGGTTAAGAATGAAGCAAAAAACACAGATGCTTTGAAAACATTTAAGAAATGAGCTTTGGTGAGTTATTCTCTTACAAACTTCCTTATCAATGAAAATATTCCTGACGGAAAGGGTGAATCCAATTTTTAGCTGGACTATTCGGAGAATATGGAGAGCTATTACAGTCACTTGTGCGTCGGCGTTGCAGCTTTGGTTAAAGTTTTGCCTGCTAAGTACTATCATGCACATATCTCAGTAACCACTTATGCTATTGACTTGAAACGTTTTAGCGCTATTGACTTGAAACGTTTTAGCTCACCTGGCATGGTACTACCATGCACATATCTCAGTACCACTTACGGTAGTTATATCAAACTTAGCAATAGTGTTCAGGGATACATTTTGCATCAAGCAATTAATTTACCAAAAATTAAATATATTGTGATAGATTTTGACTTTTTTAGCTCGACTATTCGGAGAATATGGAGAGCTATTACAGTCACTTGTGTGTCGGCGTCGGCGTTGCTACTTTGGTTAAAGTTTTGCCTGCTAAGTACTATCATGCACATATCTCAGTAACCACTTATGATATTGACTTGAAACTTTGTTCATGTCTTTAGGGGTGTCATACAATCAAGGCAGATAACTCTTGAAAACATTTAGTACAAATTATGGCCCTTGTTTGACTTTGAAAATTTGGTTAAAGTTTTGCCTGCTAGGTACTATCATGCACATATCTCAGTAACCACTTATGATATTGACTTGAAACTTTGTTCATGTCTTCAGGGGTGTTATACAATCAAGGCAGATAACTGTTGAAAAAATTTAGTACAAATTATGGCCCTTGTTTGACTTTGAAAATTTGGTTAAAGTTTTGCCTGCTAGGTACTATCATGCACATATCTCAGTAACCACTTGGTGATATTGACTTGAACTTTGTTAATGTCTTAAGGGGTGTCACACAGTCAAGACAGATAACTCTTGTATAAATTTAGTACAAATTATGGCCCTTGTTTGACTTTGAAAATTTGGTTAAAGTTTAGCATGCAAGGTACTTTCATGCACATATCTCAGTAACCATTTATGGTAGTTATATCAAACTTAGCAATGATCAGGGGTACATTTTGTATTAAGAGTTAATTTACCAAAAATTAAATGTATTGTGATAGATTTTGACTTTGTTTATGATTCAACTTTTCTAGATCATACTTAATAGTTAGCAGAATTTTGTTTTGGTATTAAACTGATAAAAGTTTTGATTTATTAGCAAACACCCACAATAGTCGAGCTTGCTGTCTTATGGACAGCTCTTGTTTTGTAGAGCGGTGACTGTATATATATATTATTACTTATTTGACTTTGAAAATTTGGTTAAAGTTTTGCCTGCTAGGTACTATCATGCACATATCTCAGTAACCACTTATGATATTGACTTGAAACTTTGTTCATGTCTTGAGGGGTATCATACAATCAAGTCAGATAACTCTTGTATAAATTTAGTACAAATTATGGCCCTTGTTTGACTTTGAATATTTGGTTAAAGTTTTGCCTGCTAGGTACTATCATGCACATATCTCAGTAACCACTTATGATATTGACTAGAAACTTCGTTAATGTCTGTAGGGGTGTCACACAGTCAAGTCAGATAACTCTTGTATAAATTTAGTATTAATTATGGCCCTTGTTTGACTTTGAAAATTTGGTTAAAGTTTTGCCTGCTAGGTACTATCATGCACATACCTCGGTAACCACTTATGATATTGACTTGAAACTTTTTTAATGTCTTAAGAGGTGTCACACAGTCAAGGCAGATAACTCTTGTTTAAATTTAGTGCAAATTATGGCCCTTGTTTGACTTTGAAAATTTGGTAAAGTTTTGCATGCAAGGTACTATCATGCACATACCACAGTAACCACTTATGGTAGTTATATCAAACCTTGCAATAGTGTTCAGGGTAAATTTTGTATCAAACAATTAATTTACCAAAAATTAAATCTATAGTTATAGATTTTGACTTTTTTTATGATTCAACTTTCCTAGTTTATACTTAATAGTTAGCAGAATTTTGTTTTGCTATTATACTGATAAAAGTTTTGTTTTATTAGCAAACACCCACAATATTCGAGCGTGCTGTCTTATGGACAGCTCTTGTTTTATGATTCAACTTTCCTAGTTTATACATAATAGCAGAATTTTGTTTTGCTATTATACTGATAAAAGTTTTGTTTTATTAGCAAACACCCACAATAGTCGAGCTTGCTGTCTTATGGACAGCTCTTGTTGTTTAGAATAGTTAAAAATATTTGTACAGATTTTCTTTATATTCAGTGGGAATAGAACACTTTAAGTCTTATACTTACTGGTTCATATATTTTAACTAATTATGCCAGATTCATTATTTTAGTTGTTTAAGCTTGACATAATATTATTATTGAATGTTGACAGTAATAGCTAGCTCCTTTTGTTGTAAAAAAATAATTGTTTCTTTAGGTCTTGATAATGTACAAATCATTACAACAAAATTTAGTACTTCACTTTCTGCAGATGATTCTATTTGAATTGATGACAAATGTCTCTGAACATCTTTTGATATGTATCATTTTGTGTTAAAGATGAACTCTGGTGGTGATGATGGTGGAGCCCCCTGGGCTCAAGGTCCTGGGCAAGGTTACTATCCACCCAGAAGGGGAGGAAACTTCCCGAGACACCAAAGGGAAATGTCACCACAAGAGGAAGAAACAATGGTTCTTGGTATGTACTTAAAAAGCTAATGCATGTAAAGAATACTTTTGTAGCTGGAATTACCAGACAGACCTATTGAAACTACCAATTTCTAATATTGATTGAGCTAGGTTTTAGACTTCTTTTAAGCTCTTGATAACCTTTGAATAACAGTGGTTAAAAATATAAATAAATATCAGCCAAAAGATTGCTTCCTAACATGAATGGCATGTGATCAAAATGAAAAATTAGTGTGGCCTGTGATCAGGAATTCTAAGATACCGTTGAAGAAAACATAGCTTTGAGTCAAGTCTCTAGTTTTCATAGTAATTAAAAATTAAAAGCATTTGATTTTGAACACTCAGTTTAATGCAATATATTCAGGTACAGTCGAACTTAACCATGCGACCATGTGCATTAAGCGACCTTTGTCTTAAATGACAGCTATTTCATCCCCCTCAACGTTTTTACACTGTTTTGCTATTTCATAAGGCAACTTTTATCTAACGCAACCAGTGGCCATTAGTAAGCGACCCATAATGAGTATTTTGTTTGTATTGGGCAACCATTTATGTGCAAACTTATAATTTCTATGCAAACTGACCACTTAAAAAAGGTGCATTTAACGTCCTAATTAGGCACGGAGGTGTGAAATCTCGTAAGGATAATCGTCTATCCTTTTGTCCTAAGGTGACATTGTCGGTTATTTAGTTACTTCCTTGTACAAACTAATTTGCTATTTTTGGAAATTTTCCACAAGATATAAGTGTTATGATTTAACTAAAGTGTTGTCATCCAATCATAAACCCCCATTGGTGCCTTGAAGTCGGTCTTGTGACCTTGAAAACAGCTATTTGTTTACATGTTGGCCACTCCATGTCTGTTCTAATAAACGCAGTTTATGAAGGATTTTTCAGATTTCTGTTTGCAACTAGTTCTGCAACCATGTCTATGCACAAAGTGTTGACACTTTCATGTTTAAGTAGTACAGTATTCACATAACTTCATGGCATTTGGTTTCTGTAATCACATTGAAAAAAACAGAATGTAAAAAAACCAAGGGAAATGATTATCTTCTCCAGTGATGCTTTGTATTAAGAGACCGTTCTATTACGCGACTGGTTTTGGTCTTTCCCTTGGGTGGTCTCCAAAGTTTCAGTAGGTAAATCCTATTTAGAGAACAATTTTAAGATGGTCCCAAAGGTGGAACAGCTTGGATTGCTTTGCCTTATAAAATGTTTATTATGTGTTCTGACTTATGGACGCTGTCTCTTGCATAAATTGTTTTCCTTTTTTACTTTAGATGCTGCAAAAAGAAAGACACTTCCAGTATGGATAAGAGACGGGTTAGAAAAAATGGAAAGGGACAAACAGAAGAAATTGAGCAAGGAACAAAAACAGAAAGAAATTGAAGCAGCTCGACAGGCACGTGTTGAGGCAGAGAAAAAGGCTGAGGAGGAACTGCGCAGGGAGAAAGAAGGGTACCAGTCTGGGCCCAGGGTACCAAGAAAAAGCAAATTTGTATGTTTTATTATGAAAATGCTTCTCTCTGAATAACAGCGAATGAAGTTTAGATTTTTATTATACGCCCGAAGGGACGTATTATGTTATCGCCTCGGTGTCCGTCCGTCCGTCTGTCCGTTAGCAATTTCCCTTCCGCTCTCTAATTGTTGAACCCCTTAAAGGATTTCAAAGAAACCTGACACAAATGTTAACCAGACTGAGACGACGTGCAGAAGCAATGTTCCGGATGGCTGGATTCAAGGTCAAGGTCATACTTAGCGGTCAAAGGTCATATGATTTTGTTTCCCTTCCGCTCTGTAACTCTTGAACCCCTTGAAGGATTTCGAAGAAACCTGACACAAATGTTAACCAGACTGAGACGACGTGCAGAAGCAATGTTCCGGATGGCTGGATTCAAGGTCAAGGTCATACTTAGCGGTCAAAGGTCATATGATTTTGTTTCCCTTCCACTCTGTAACTCTTGAACCCCTTGAAGGATTTCGAAGAAACCTGACACAAATGTTAACCAGACTGAGACGACGTGCAGAAGCAATGTTCCGGATGGCTGGATTCAAGGTCAAGGTCCGTCTGTGCGTTAGCAATTTCCTTTCCGCTCTGTAACTCTTGAACCCCTTGAAGGATTTCAAACCTGACACAAATGTTAACCAGACTGAGACGACGTGCAGAAGCAATGTTCCGGATGGCTGGATTCAAGGTCAAGGTCATACTTAGGGGTCAAAGGTCATATGATTTTGTTTCCCTTCTGCTCTGTAACTCTTGAACCCCGTGAAGGATTTCGAAGAAACCTGACACAATTGTTTACCACATTGAGACGATGTGCAGAAGCCATGTTCCGGATGGCTCACTTCAAGGTCAAGGTCACACTTAGGGTTCAAGCGTCATATAACTGTGTGGATATTGCTCTGCATTTGCTCTTGATTACAGTGCTCTTGTTTTTATTTGGGAGATTCTATTTTGTTTGCTTAATTTTTTTATTGAATTACTTCCCTTTTATGTTACTATCAATAGCATATTTTGTAACTTTTTTATTATTGGCAGTATGGAAAAACCGAGACCACTTTTCTGTGGTACAACATGAATGGTACCTCCAATTTTTTGGTGTTTTTTGACATTTTTGTACCAGGTTAGGATTTTCTGGTTGGGGACTTAGATTTTTTTATATAACTTCAATTTTTTATTCTTGTTCCTGTCCGTTGGGCTTCAACAGCCTAAATTTTGCTCCCATTCTCTGATACAACACTTCGGGCGTATATTGCTGCGCTTTGCGGTGCTCTTGTTGATATCATTTCTTGTTAAGCATAAGAGCATGGAAGTAGTATGAAACTTTACATCAATTTCTTGGGAATCTTAACAATGAAGAAAACCTTTATTTTAGATAAGACATAGGTGCTAATCTTAGTATGCACATTTATTGACCAGGTTTTTATGTGCAATAGGCATACATTTTGTAATAACTTAATACAGGTGTTCATATCCTTATCTTGTTAGTGAGATTTGCAACCATTATATATTATCTTGCAGTTTACTGTCTACCTTGTTAATTATTTAATTCACAAGTTGGTAAGTTTGCAATAAACAGTAATAGCACAGTTTAGCATAACAGATAAAAGACGAGTTTAAAGAGTGACACTGATGTTGCAGGATTCTGATGATGAAGAAGAGCGAGAGGCATCTGTCTCACCCGCACCTCGTCAAAGATCTGGGTCAGCACATTCCCGACGGTCTGGTTCAGCACATTCCCATTCCCCACATGGCAGAAGATCATCCGAAAGACGTAGTCCATCCCCTGTGAAAACTGAAGAGGAAAAACAGGCAGAATTTGTAAGTTGAATTAGTACAGCACAAAAATAGGCTGATCGTTTAAACATTTTTTTACAAGGATGTATTTATTTCTTTCTGTTAAGACATCTCACAGAACTGTTATAATGGCATGTAGGTCAGAGGTGTGGATACCTATCAGAATGCTGATGGGCAGACTTGTTGAAAAATCAGAGTATTTGTTATCTACTGCTGAGCTTATTTTGAAAACTGAAGAACCAGTACATCAAATTTAGTGCTTTGTGAACCAAGGCCAAAACCTTCGTTATGGTGATTACAATGTTGCTGCAATTCATATATTTTTCTAAAGCATAAGTTTGTGGTATTTAGATGATGAAGGTGAGACGTATGTTGACAGAGATTTTGCTGGAAGTGACCGATTCAGAAGTGTATGACATTGCTAGAAGTGTCTACACAAAGGCACGGGCTAAGTCATCTAAAGGTAGGTCTTTAAAAGGGTACAAGAACTTGAAATATTGCATACTAACAGTGACGTTTAATTGTAAATATAAACTGTACAGGTTTGTTTATCAGGGAATTCATGAAAATGTTAGTTTCTTCATTAGTGGGCATTTACATTACTCTCTATTGTGTTTGATTATGAAAGTTCTATTTTATGATATCTTTCAGTGTTATCTTTTAACAGTGTTACTCCTGTGTGCATGTAAAGTAATCTTTAAGTATACTTATGTTGTAATGATTTTTGCCCAGAAAAAAATAAAATGTTTTCAGAATGATTGGGTTTATTTTGTTTATTTTAGGTCATTTAAGTTACAGAAATGATTTTTACTGACTGAGCCAAATTGAACCTGTGTTCAAAACTTAGTAAACATGCTTTACTTTGTGAACATTTGACAATACATGTATTTTGATATTTGGGACATAAAAGAAATAAATTTGAGTCTATTAAAGTTAGAAAAATGTCAATAGGAGAAATCCTTCTACATCAATTTAGACATAAAAGTGCTTTATTTAACAATAATGTAATAATTCAGTGAGAATTTCTTTTCACCAGCTTCCACAAAGTTTGTTAAACTTTGTATAAAAGGTTCGTCGGAATTAAGGCATATAGATAACTTTATTGTCCTTAGTACTTTACTGCACAAGTTATTCACTACAAGAGCTGATTTTGACAGCATTTCTGTAATTCATCTAAAGATAATGGTCATGGGAGCCAACTCTGTGAAGAGTTCTGTGGACTGTTGGTTTAATACAGAAGGATAGAGCAAGGAATGAATGTAAATCTTTCTTTAAGCAGAGGTTTCTGATCTAGTACAGGCATTCCTGCAGGGTTTCTTGCAGGTACTGTTGTAAGAAAAGATGAGAGTTTTCTTACAGCCTATTGGCTGTTTACCATTGTAAAACCTCTTTCTTGATAGCTAACTTCATAGTTGAATGCCGAAAGTAAACTATTGGAGAATGTTCAGAATTGTCACAAGGTTTAGAGAATTTCTAAATTAGAGTGCTTTATGGAAAGCTGTAACAGTGCCTGTAGAAATGTCTGTTGAATAATCTGGTCAGTAGACTATTCAATGTTCTTTAAATATGTTCAAGCCAAGGTGAGGGCTTGTTGGATTCATTAATGATATCTTTATATACCTTTGTGTTAAACAGATTCCATTTTTCAGTAGAAGATTTTGATCAGCAGATTTTGAAATATCTGCTGATAAGCCTGCCAGGTTTGAGAGCAAGGCTAGAATCATGTGTAGACTATAAACTAATGTTGTCTCTTGTATAACAAAGCTCCAGCAACACAACTCGCCAAGTCGTCAGCTTTGGCTTCTATAACTTCACTTGGTAAGTTTTTATTTTCGTCTTTTTGGGGGACATTGTAGATTATGTTTCTCTTTCTTACAGTTAAACTTACTGTAAAGTTAAATTTTACTTTCACTTTTAAGAAACTACATTTTGTATTTCAAACTAGTTAAACCTGCTATTGATTTTAAATGAAAAGTTCAAGGGAAGAGAACTTTATTTAAAACCACAAGGCACATAAAGTGGTTAAATGTAAGCAAACATATAGATCAGGTAAGACTTGTTTCAAGAAGGGGTTTGTATTTTCTTTTTACTTCTTTCTGACTACTCAATTTAAAAGGCAGAAACATATTCTCTGTATATGAAATTTTTACAGTCGTACATTATATTACTGCTGATAAATTTGTACATTATGTGCAAATGTGATGAGTTCTGTCAAACATCTTTTTGATACTAAACGGTTTTCATTAAAATACAACATTCAGGTATGACTTTTGAACAAAGTTTTAGTTTTGTCAGGATATTAACATGTAAAAACTTTATAGGTCTTGGCTATGGAACTGATGAAAGTGAGAATGAGGATGAAAGTGGAGATGACCGACGTAGAAACAAAGAAGAGTCTTCGGGATCCGAGTCTGATGATGACCAGCACGACAGGATACGGAAAAAACGTGAGAGTTTTGACAGACTGCAGAGACGTCGGCTTGAAGATCAAGAAAGGGAAGAGCAGGATCAGTTAGCACGGAAAAAACGTATGACCTTATTTAAAATATACCTTTTCTGCATGAAATGAACAGGGTCTTTCTTACTTCATGGTACAGTTTTCAAGCTTTAAAAAAGCAGTTATGTTTTGTCTTCTTCATATAAGATGTAAATTTGCTAAACATCCTTTAAGAGTTAAGCAATCGCCTTTTATTAAGATGCATTTAATATGAACTGAATCAATAACCTTTCTTTAGTAAATTACTGAATAATTGGAAGAGCATAACAGTCAAGTTCTCTTTCTAATGATGACAAGTACTAGTCTCTTGCATGTTGTTGTAATTAATTTAAAGTAATAACAAGACTATTGAATTAAGATACTGATTTATTTCAGCCTTCGTCAACCAAAATGACTTTATAATAGTATTTAGTATCCTAGTGCTTAGTGGGATATACCTCTGTTATGTGTCTGGACATGTATTAAAGAAATATTTTTGGTCAAGACCAGATATCCCCAAATTTATGAATTGACAATTATTTCTGATAAAGTTTATAACAATAACTTGGGTATGTCCGTACATAAAACTGTTGAGATTAGAAATTATTGTTACAATGTCATATTCACGTCACATTGTATATTTGTTGTATATGTTGACACTTGACCATAGATCATCTGTTTCATATTTATACTTCTTCAAAATTTGTGATTGAATGTTTGCTCATGGACCTGTGGTCCACTGCAATGAAGAATAAGCTAGAACTATCAAGTTACATGAATGTAAAAAAGTGTTTTGTGGACTGTTTGCTGAGACTACAGTTTAATCAGTGAGTTAGATTTAGTAGAACAATTGAAGATGCAAACCCAATTCATTATGACTACAGTGACATCTTGATAGGTTTACTGAATTCAATACAGGACTTTAATAAGACTGTACCACACTGATCTGAATGAAATTTTGGCTCTGAAGTTGTCAAAATAAGGGGGAAAACATTGTTGCAAGATTAAGTTTTAGCCAAAATGTTGCTATTTATATTTGGAGATTAAGAGTGCACAAGATTCTATTATGTTGAGTCCCTTTGACCTTGACCTAGAATCGTGAAAACGGTTTTGAGGAGGTGTACTGGTTGCAGCCTATCTGTATGTAGACATTTAATCTCCAGAACCCCTGGTCAGAATTTAATGATACTTCACAGAAGTGATAAGTACCATGCATAGTTGTGCATTGTCCATGTTTCGTGTCACTTAGGTCAAGGTCACAGGGCCTGACATAGTAGAATTTTGAGAGCTTCCTGATCAGTATTTAATGATATTTCAGAGAAGTGATAAGTACCATGCTAGCTATGCATGGTCGAATAATTAAAGCATCAAATGTTACATAAATTTCATATACTGTACCAATGCAATATTAGGGGGGTATTCATCACCTGTAGTGATAGTTCTAGTTTTACTACCATATTGATAAATAATATAGCTAATTATGCTTGGATTAAAGTTAACCGAGTTCTTAATAAATCACAGATCGATTGATTAGTGGTATGTTTGCTCTTTACAACCAATACTATTCCAGTAAGTAAGGTTAATACTTCATTAATAGTTGTTCAACTTTGACATGAAAAACTTCAAACGTTTTTAGGTCCATTTTGTAATTTCTGAGCTATTATTTCTTACATGAACTCCATTATTATATAAATTTTAATTGTGATTATTATTCATTTTCAGAGGAAATCCAGAATACACCATCTTTTCTTAAAGACCCTCTGTCAGAACCACATAAATATCCATTTCAACAGAATAGACACGGTGATATACCTGGTCTAGAAAATGAACATAATCATGCTGATGAACATGACGTTGAAAATAAAGTTAAGAAAGAAAGAAGGTCTGGCGAACGTAGAGTGAAACATGAGAGTGATAGGGATACAGGAAAGAAAATTAAAAGAGAGAAAGAGAGGGAGAGAAAGCAAAAAAACAAGACTAGTTCTAGTAGTTCAAGCAGTAGTAGTAGCAGTGGTTCATCTAGCTCAGGATCAGACTCCGATAGTTCTAGTTCAGATTCTTCGTCTTCCGACTCATCTGCTCAAAAATACAAACAAAAGTCAAAAATTAAAAAGAAAAGTAGTAAATCTGCAGATCTAAACGAAAGTTCAAGGTCAGATAGAAATAGAGACCTTAAGAGAAGTGATTCAGAAAGGTCAAAGAGAGATAGGGAAAAGTTGAGGCGAGAAAGTGAAAAAGACAGGCGTAGAGAGTATGATGAATATGAAGATGAGAGAGAAAGGACCAGAGAGAAAGAAAGGACCAGGGAGAAAAGATCAGAAAAGTATCGTAGTAGAAGTAGGTCAAAAGATAGGAGTGACAGGTCTGGTAGGAGAGAACGAGAAAGGAGTAGGTCAAGAGATAGAGCTAGGAGAGATAAGGAAGAAAGAAGTGAAAAATCTAAAAGAAAAAGTAGAGATGACAGAAGAGAGTCTCTTGATACTTCACGTGATGATTATTATTATGAGGACAGTTCTAGAAAATCTAAAAAGTCAAGTAGGAGGAACGATAGGTCCAGTTCAAGATCTAAAAGCAATAAGAAGCGTAGGAGATCCCGGTCTGATTCTTCAGAAAGTGATTACCACAGCAGCTCCAAACACAAAAAATCCAGTCGAGATTCCAGTCCGCGGGACCGGCGGCGTAGCAGCAGACATGATGAGTATGAGTATCTAGATAGAAGCGGTAAGAAGTCAAGTCACAAACGCAGGTCTCGATCAAGGTGGGCAATTTATTTCTTACTCCATATCCTGGCTATAGTTTTCATGACAACCAAAACTTTTGGGTCTAATTTTCTAGTACAAAAGTTTTCTTTTGAACATGATTTTATGATAAAACATGTGACATCAATCATGTTTAGGGTTATACTTTCTATTTTCTTTTTGAAGGTCATAAGTGTGCTATTAATCATTTCTTCTAGAAAAAAAGTTTCTGTTCATAAATCAAGAAATGACAAAATATATCCTTCCTTAACTGAATTGGCAGTTAGGTTCCATTATATTCAAGGACCCAGTTTTGGAAGAGTTTGGTTTTTTTCGTTTTCAGATAGTTGGTATGGAGATTGTGACCTGAAACCTACACGAGCATAATCACAATGGCAACTACACACACCACACCTACTGTCCTCCATAATGAATTGACTTGTACATACTCTTGTTTTGTAATAAAAGATTTGCATGTTTTCAACATTGTTGATGTCTTACAAAAGGTAGAGGAGAAAGCATTACATGTATATGATGTTTAAGGCACGGCCATTTACCATTCATTTTAAGTGATATTATGCGCATCTTACCGCACATAGTGTATTTTTGGTGACAGTTTTATAAAAGCAATTTTCGGTTGCTGTGCATTTAAATGTGTTAAATTAATGATAATGGATTAGTATTTGAAGTTGGTGCTTTAGAAATATTTTCTTTTTTTAATCTTGGGTCCTTGAACGAGGTTGGTGGACCCAAAAAGCACAAATACAATTGCACTAATTTTCTAAGCGGTGATCTCCCTTGTGTTGATATTGTTGGTAGAGATTTTGGCAGTGGAAGGGAAGCAACTCTTGCATGCAGTTTTTTTTTTTAAAGACTGCCCCAGTCATAATAGGAAAAGTAATATTTAGAAAGTTTTTATTTCATACTGGTATCAGGAAGAGTTTGGTGTATTGGGTTAAAAGCAATTATTTCATCTACCCTTTTTTACACACACCTATTTCAGCTGGAAAATGCGCATAATTCCACTTTGTTATAATACCCTTCAAAATGGCTGTACAATGTCTTAGTAAGATACATAAACTACTACTACAATGAATACTTTGAAAATGTGACTAATGTGTAAGAAAACAGTAAGCTGAACTGATTTATTTGCTCACCTGGCTTTGCCAGGGTGCGCTTTTAGGATGGATGATTGTCCGTCATCCATCGGTCTGTCGTTCATGATTAAACAAGGTCATGTATTTCTTTGGATTTATCCCCTCCTCCCCCCCCCAGGTGGCTTACAGAATCCAGGGTAAGGCTTTGCATTGTACAAAGGTCTTGGAACAAGTTTCATATGTTTGATCTTATTTTTTATAGACAATTACACAATACACATGTTCTTAGACCAAAAAACCCATTTTAATGACAAGCTTTTGAATAGACAAGCGTGCTGTCATGAGACAGCTCTTGTTATTCGAGTATATCTGTGATAAAGGTCTTTTTACAATGATGGTCACTTTTAGGGGAAATATAACTTTAAACTTTTTAGAAATGCAGGTTTTTAGCTCATTTTGGGATTGTTGGATGTCCACTGTCCATCCATCATCCACCTTTTGATTGACCTCTTAACCACCAAGCAGATTTCAACCAATCTTCACTGGAAAGTTTATCATGTGTCGACTAAATAAATATAAAGAATTATATTTCCTGCAAAAATGTAAGACCCATAGCTCAGGTTTTTAATGTGCAGCATTGCCTGGTTTTGTACTACCAAGTCTGTTCTTGCTCTTCGTGTTTTAATTTACCCTGGTTAACACTTAAATTAGTACATAGATTTCAGTATAGTACATACTTCTAGAAACCACTGGCCCAGTACAGAACTCTTTTACTGAGATTGCTTAAGAAATGTAGCATCAGCAAATAACTGAGTTACTTAGAGGTAAAGCAATTTCCATTATGTGTTTGTGAAAAAAATTAAAGATTTTCTCAAGTTACCCCACTTGCTATTAAATAGAACTTTGTCTTTCATAATATGACAGGCGTGAAGTTGAAGGTGCCCAGACAAAAGTGAGCAATACAGGGCAATCATTGATTTCTGTAAATTGCAAAGATCTCGGGGAGTATTTGCAATCTGTATTTTGACCAAATCTTGGGAGGATAAAGAAAAATAGTTTAAAGGTGGTATTCATGCCAATTTCTTGTGATAAATGAAAGGAGCACCTGTCCATTTTGATGTCTACTAAATCTATGGAGCAGCACGGTACTAGTGAAAAGTATGTAGACAATGGCGTGGTTACCTTTGCATTAGTATTATGAAATGAAAAAAAGACTTATCAGCATGCTTAGGACCAGGGAATACCAGCTTTAAGATAAAATATATGTACACGCAGTTGCAGGGGAATAGGCCTGAATGCATCTAAGATGGGGGGGTATCTTGCATTTGTTATTTTATCAGTTACTGAAGAACCGGGATAAATGGCATAAAAAGTATTTGTAAGGAGTGCCATGGTGGCCATATGTTGCTCAGCTTAGTATCAGAGCACTGTAAGAAACTGGTTTATTTTGAACCCAGGGGCATGATTTGTACAAAGTTGGTAGAGGACCACTAGACAAAGTTACATACCAAATATCTTTGCTAGCAGCCTTTTGGTTAAGATAAGATTTTGAAAGTTTTTCCTATACTAAGTGAGTCACTTGGAGTGACCCCTGGGGCAGGGGCAGTTTTGATCCCTGGGCATGATTTGAACAAACTTTGAAGAGATCCAATAGACACTGTAACACACTAAATATCTAAGATTTATACCTTGTGGTTAAGGAGAAGATTTATAAAGGTCTTATATATGTAAAACAAGTGACCCCCTGGGCTTGGCCAATATTGAGCCTTGGAGCATGATTTGAAAAAAGTTGGTAGAGGTCCACTACACAATGCCGTTTACTACATATTGTGAATATCTTGGCACTATGCCTTTTGACCCAGGGATCTTTATTAGAACACTTGGTAGAGGTCCATTAGGCAATGCTACATGCCAAATATTTAGGCTTTAGACCTTGCAATCGTCCATCAGAAAAGCTCGCCCTTAAACAAAGGGCCAGACGAGCCAATAAAAAATAGATAGTTGCCACTTTCAACTATCTTGTAAAAAAACGAGACACACGAACAGGCGAAGGATAAATGGAGTCTGGTCTGTGTATGATACAATGCGCAACTAAAACAGTATGAAAATATATCAAGTTACACAGATATGCGAAAGCTGGAAGATGAAACCAAGCTGTGTATGAAGGAAATACATCGATAGAAAAAGAATATCGTGACAATACAAGCCCTATTTGTACGTAATATGTTTTGGCGCTGGTCGCCCTCCGGAGCCATATTTACCGCACTGGCAATGCAATTTCAATCAAACTGGAAAAGTTCATTTCTATAGTTGATGCCCCTCGAGTTTCAGTTCAACTGCTTCAGAAACGGGGGTTATGGCACTTGGACTGTCAGTCCGTTAGCAATTTCTGTCCGGAGGCATAATTTCCACATTGGTAACATAATTTCAATTTGGGGAAATCTTTACACTATAGTTGACAAACCTTGTATTTTAGTGCAATTTGCTTAAAAAACAAAGGAGTTATGACCTTTTCAAAATTGAATGCAAAATTGCCCAATTGATGTCTTGAGCTACATCAATACATCGTTGTGTGACTTAAGTGGTTTCCTGTCAATAACTGGTGAGTAATGAGTATTGCGATGTAACTTGGTATGTAGGTAGCTTATATGGACATGTAGCGTGGGATATTGCATTTGGGATCACTTGTGTATACTATTAAAACAAAAGTAGAAATAGAAAAACGGTTTGCGACTGATATCTGTTGTTGGGACTGAGGTATTGCCATGAAAATTTGTATGTAGGTAGGTTATTTAGAGATGTATCTCGAGTTTGCATATTGGTGTCCTTGCGGTCAAAGTCGCTGTAAGTAACAATAGAAAAACATGGCAACTCCTGTTGGGGGGGGGGGAAGAGTAATTGCCGTGAAATTGGCATGTAATGTAACATTATGTTGGGACATTTTGCCTCTCTGGTTAATTCCATCCGGAGTGAGTCTCCAGAGTGATTGATCAGGTGTTGTAAGAACTTTTTTCACTCTCGATTGTAAAAAAATAAGTATAAGAAAGCAACTTTACATGTTTAATTCTGGATGCATCGTGTATAATAAAGATTAAAAAGAAAACACTATATAAACTATTGTATAAATTTCATACATACGGAATATTATAACAGTCGGTTGATCTGCAGCGTCGTATCTTTTGAGTTGGCTGTGTAGTTCCGGATCACACGAGAGGCGGAGCCTCGATTGTGATCCTGATCTATGCAGCCAACGAGATATCATATGTTAAATTTTATATAAACGTTAATTTGTGTCATTAATGGCAAAAATCAAGATAACGCGCTATTTCGTGTCACGTTTTATATGACGTCGATGACGTCACTTCCTTCTTTCGTGTATAAACAAACAACATTAATAAAAAGTAAATGCAAAATGTAAATCATCTTTCTGGTTTATTTAATGCGAAAAAAGACGTTGTATTCATTTGTCTTCAAATGTGACATTAAATAAAATGTGACGACAATGAAACCACTTATTTTACTGCATCAATGTGGATCTATTTTTCAACTTTTAGCGTAGGAATATGATATGAATATGCATTTGTGTACAACTTACACGGTGGACAGATAAGATACGGCTAAATCCATCTGATACGGAAAATTTGATACGAATTGTTGTATTTTACTGCACAAATACTAAAGAAAATTCAGATAAACATTAGTAGGTATATAATAAATTACATGATCATGCATTTTACGTACGCATATATCAATACTAATGGTGTGTGCCGGGCGTTGTTGTCCCAGGTGTTTGGCACAGACCAATGCACGTACTCTACATGCATGTACCGTATATATAGATAAATAGCGGCTTTGTCATATTTACTGCATAAAAAGTTGGGGCTCAGTTCAGCAATGGCTTGGTATTATGTTACTGTCTTATGTCTGTGCAAACACCGTCGATATAAAGTAGCCAACACAATAGTCTGAATGACCTTTTACTAAAAACCACAAAACAAGACCTTCAGTACGAACGTTTTGCAAATAATGTATAATGTTATTATGTGTACGCCTGATTATAGGCCCTACATGTATATGTTTCGTTCACACAAATTAAAATCAAGATTATATATCCAATCACACCATCAAAAATACAACGTTCAAAACTACATGTATATCAAAATGCAACAATAAAGGCGAAACACGAAAGTCCCAAGAAAGTTTCTATTTTAAAGGAATGCGCTGATGAACTTTGCTTGTCTTCAGTGCAATGCTTGTCCACGCATGCGTCGCATGACTCGAGCGAAGGAACAACATTCGCCCAGAATTCTATCCGTGATTCTGCAAAATGACTCTTCACGGACTGTGACGTCATATTTGATGACAATTCTAGATACGACTGTGCGTTGATGTCGTAAGGAGGCCAAGCAGGAACATCCTGTTCATCAAAAGGAACTGGCAAATTCGGGTCCCTGTAAAATAGTAACAAAATGCGTAACAACGTACCCAAGGTATCAAAATGTGCGCTGCATATATATACACATTACAACCGTTAGACAATATGTCTGAAACATCGTTAATTTCTTGTAATCATACATAATTTCATGCACACGCAATTGATGAAATATCTAATGGTATTTCAGAAAAAAAAGGTTAGTATATAGAATGCAAAGTTTCCCCCAGGAAGGGCTCTATACCTTAACTTGGAATGCAAAATTTCCCATGCAGGAAGGGCTCTATACCTTTAAAACTTAACATGGATTAAAATTAAATTACTTTAAACGGTGACATGTTTCCAAAATTGATAGGAAGAAATATATTATACTTGTAGGGGATTGATACACGCCAAATGCCGTCACAATCCACAATTCATATTTATAGAAGAATTAAACCCCTTTGTTACTTTAAAATAGCCAATTTATATACTGTATACGGAGTTTTTATTTTTTGCTCTATTCAACTTACGTAGAAATTGTAGTAAATTTGCTGGTTTGTATTTATTTTCCCCACCAAAGATTACAGCAATTTGTAAGCACATAATTGTGATATTTGTGTACAGATTATGCTATACAGTTAACAGATCTCAATTATGAGCGGCAATGTACTTTTGTTTTACTGATATTATATACAATGTATTTTGTACTGTGATAAAATGTACATTGATGAGACTTTAAATAAATAAATAATGATATAATTTTTTTTATTAATTAATGCGCGATGTACAAATTTATTTCTCTTTACATTTTTTTCAGGCGTAGACAGCCCATCTAAAATGACTTTTTGAACGTCTCAGTTTGTTTTTAACAGTTTGTTAAAAAAGTAAACTAGCCATTTTTTGTCTCTCTTTCGCAGTTACTTATGGTTAAATGACATTAAGGGGCATCCTAAATTGAGAAATATATTTCACTAACAGAATAATGCCAAGTATAATCGGCTGAAGTATAAAGCGATCTGTATTATTTTGAAGATAGTGAGAGAAAAAACAACCAGCGAATTAAAAGCCCTGTACAGTAGGCATTTTTTTTATCTTTGAACTGGTTGATAAGATTTCAGGCTTGAAACTTGGTGTGAATATATTTGTTGTTAGGCAAATAGTGCACGCCAAATACCGTTTCATTTTGCTATTAATTAATGGTTGAGTTACGGCTCTTTGCTGTTTTCAAAAACTTATATCTGTTGTATACATGCATTTTTTTGTCTATAACTATGATAACTTAGCCTGGTAAAGTGACTGAAAAGTAGGATACAGATTCAAAAGTGTTGTATCAGAAGTCTTAGTCACCAGCTGATTTTTTCTTCTCAGTATCTTTACCATGCGAGAAAGCGAGAAGCTTCAGAGTTTTACAAACTTCATGGTGAGAACGAATTAAAAGTAGATCTACCAGTATGCGACAACCTAGAAACATTTTGTTACCCTGATTTGGCGAAGTTGGTCCACATTTTCATCATGATGCCGGAAAGTTTCACATCATCCTGTGGTAGAGTCAACGGGACATTCGGTGCGATACCGGCTGCAACTTTCATAGAGTCGGGAAGCCCGAACACATACGGTAGTTCCATTGTATGTTTAGCACCCCGTAACCAAGTCGGGTTTGGGTCAAAAGGTGGTTTGTAGTCGAATACATAAAAATACGTCCGACTTGCAGCTTTTCCCAACATTTGGTGTTTTTTAACTACATTCATAGCCGGTACGAAAAATGTAACGTCAGACGAAAAATCGACCATTTTGTCTCTGTTTGTTTCAGGGTCTTTTGGGTTTGACCAGTCCGTGTATTGGTGGATGATAGATTTAACTAAAGCCTCGGGCATCTCCCTGCCGTATATCTGCAGGAGCATTGGAGGAATGAACTGGCTTTCAAATATAGATCGTGGTACGCCTTGGGCAATATCAATACCTAGTGCTTTCAGTGAGTTTTGTAAAGCAGTTACTAAATCAGTTCCATCTTTACTTGTAACACCAGACAAAAAATCGACTTCGGTCAATAAATTTAAAAGAGACGAACTGTCCATATTTTCAGCAGAAAATGTCACAAACGGGTCTTCTGTAATGAAATCTCTGTCCACGACTGGGCCAAATTGGTTAGAGACCAATGTTTCAGCTGGTAATGACTGAAGACACTGCAATATGTCATTATATAATTCTCGACTACAGTTCATCTTTGCAACAAACTCTGAAAACAGTTCAGCCGGGTTATACTGTTGTGCCCACTGAGCCAGCACGCTCCCGCTTTGTGTAAGTACCCGTCGGAACAAGCCCTTGTTGGTAGGATAGAGGGCCTGGTATAGTACACTAGCCCCTCCTGCTGAGTTACCGAATAAAGTCACGTTTTCCGCATCACCTGCAAAATCTACGATATTGTCGTGAACCCACTGAATTGCCAATTTCTGATCCCATAACCCCATGTTCCCGGATGATGTTTTCCCGTTGCTAAGAAATCCAAATGTATTAAGGCGGTAATTAATTGTAACTATGACGACGTCGTTGAATGCACTGAGATTATCGCCCGAAAATATGTCGGCTCCGCTGAAAGTAAAAGCACCACCATGAATAAATATCATCACCGCGTATTTCTTGTCAGTTGATACCTTAGAGCCAGGAGTAAATATATTTAGATATAAACAATCTTCACTCATTTCAAAGTATCTTATGTATGGGTTCACGCTTGCACTTTGCATGCAATGCGGTCTGAAGTATGTTGCATTATAAGACTGCGGGTATTCACCGAAAGCCTCTGGCCTCCCAAATCTCCTGGCCCCAGTTGGAGGGTTGGCGTACGGAATCCCTAGAAATCGCGTGACATATTTCCTTTCACTCATAAATTCCACCTCTTCACTTAATCCAACAAAAGTTCCTAACTTTGTACTTAGTTCTACGTCTGTACTTTCAACCTGTGGTAATACAGCCGCCGTTATAACAAGAAAACACAGAGATTGCAGATATCCCATTTCAAGCGTAAAATTTGTTAACTCCACGGATTTGATTTATACTCCAAGGAGATATATACTGCATGTTTCTGATATGAAAATCTGTGAAAAAAAGTCTATAATTAGAGGCAGCCACGAGTAGTGTCTGATTATGTTTGTAATGAACTTGGCATAGATTCAGGAGATCACTTGTGTGTGTAATTATCCTATATAGATGGCGTTTTGTTTCCTGTGCTCATCCAAACGAATACAACCACGAGTCGTCACAGCACGTGTATTTCGAGATGCATGGGATTTTTTCCTGTAAATACAAAAAATTACATGTGTTGATTTTTTCTTGTCATCTTGGTCTGTTGAACTAAATTTCAAATTATTATTCTTTTAACACAAGACAATATAGTCCATGAAGCGGAAACAGTGTACTTGAAATTAAGTATAAGTTAGCTGCTAATTTTATAACATTACAGTGGCGTAGCTTGAAAAAAAATGGAAGTGTAGGCACTCTTGGGATGCTCCCCCGAAAATATTTAAATCCCGTATCGCCGCAGCTGCATTCTGACGTGTCCTGGGGAATATTTTGGTGGAAAATAAAGAGACTAAGTTTATGAATTTGGCCACACTGAAAATCAGTTATCTTAAAACTCATGCCCTCAAAACCACAAGGATCTATCAAAATAAAAACAATTAGATTTTAAACGTTTCGTACTTTATTTAGAATACATATTGCAGAATGCATAAAAAAGTCCATTGCCTTGCACTTTTTTGGGGGGGGGGATCTGCATATGAAATGAGTGTTACCAAAGAAAATCCATGAAGGCGTGAACAATGGACCTTGTAATGATTGTCCTTCATATTCAGCTGTAAAGAAATAGGCTGCTGAATTTATATGGTAAAGAATTATAAAATAGCATATTGCCAATACTATAGTCCCCCCATTTCATTTTTTCTGATGTCTTTCACATGTACAACTTTTGGCAAGATAGGTTCTGTGAATGATAATGCCAGACAAACAATTGAGTAGGCTGAATCTTTCCAAAGAGCTTTTGAGACGTTTTCAGCGAAACCCAGAAAAGGTCTCGTGAGAATTGTGGCGCAGGATGTAAAATGGGTACAACGTTCAAAGCGGAAAAATCTTAGGGGCCCTAAGATTCTTACACGTGTATTTAAAAGTCTGGTTGAACTATACACTTCCGTATGCGTGCATCAATGAATTTCAAAGTCTGCCAACTTTGAGTCGACTTTAAATAAATGAATTGAATTGAATATTTGCCTTCAAGTTGATTAAATCTTGACTGACTGTTCAAAAACCACTCATTAAGCTACGGATGATATTTTCAAACTAAAATTAACCACAAAACATGCATGAAGTCGCGATTCCACCTAATTCAAATGTTTGGTGATAGCTTTTCATTTGACAAAGAACCTCAGTGAATCATGCAAGTATGATGATCTCTGTGTATTTCACAAAATATAAACTGGTGAGAAACTTTTGACTAAAAGGAACTAATCGTGCGAATAAAATTCAAATTTGCGTACCAGGATATCTTATTGATGCAATATCATGCATTTGCAAATAGAAACATTTGCCAAATTGAAGATGAATGTGGTTATCATGATAATTAATCCTGATATGTATAAAATTTGCATACGGCGTACTTTCGCCTACATCACCGTCCTAAAATAGCACAATCTGCACAGTTTCATCTCTGCCCGGGAATGATCGAACCATCATTACTCAAAACATTTGACAGCACCAAAATATGGCTAAAATTTACATATTTTGCGCAGATAAACGGCAAAAAATAAAAATGTTTCAAGTTATAGAGAATTAATAAAGTATCCTCACGCCTTGAATGCCAGATCTTAACATCCAAGTATATAAACATCATAATAAAGCGTAACTCCCTGTTATTACATAAAATGGAAAATAATTCGAAAGCGGACATTCAGCCTCAAACTGAAATTGTAATGCACGTTTTAAGTGTTGACACGCATTGTTAAATAAAATGCGTAGACCACCTATTACATATTCGTAGTAGAGACTATAATACACCCCATAAGCCACCCACCTTGCACAGTATACCTCTGTTGTTTTAATAGCTTCAGAACTATCCGAAAAATATCAAAATTTACACATATTGAATTGGTTTAACATGAGATATCCTTTATCAGGCATTTTTGCTATAAATATTTTAAAGAATGGAAACAGAAAATAAGTATTTTGCAAAAAAGTAAAATATAGGTATTTTGCTATAAACAAATTCCTGATATTTTAACAGAAATGGAAACCATATCATAACAAGACATATGCCCATAAATTTTGATACAGTAGTGATAGTTAGCAACATTTAAATATATTCACAAATATAAAATGCGATACTTGTAAGCACTTGTGTGTGACAGGTATTTTTCAAAAGTACGGCGGCCATCTTGACAGCCATCTTGGATTGTAGAGTTTCTCAGGCAGGAACTTTTGGGACTTTTGTGTTATGGATACTGCAGACATTGAACTTTCAGAAAACATAAGTTTCATTTCTGTATGAATTTTGCCCGTTTTAGCATATTTTGAGGCTCATAAGTCTTGACTGTTAAGAGTTTAAAGGTAATGGAATCATGTATATTTTTATGCACATACAGTATTTCCAGACTGTTACTTTGTTATGCATTGAAACATTTAGAAATAACTTGAATGTCAAAAAAGTTCAGCACATCAAGACGACGTGCCGCGTACAACTCTTGTTTAAAACGTGCATTAAAACATTTTTCTTGCGGTCTAGAACTATAGATCTAACAGTCCTACTCCCGGTTGCTTTTGCAACTGTTTCTCATCGAACTATCTCTTAAAACCATTGATTTTGTCAATAAAGTATAATTGCACTAACGAAATAGTTCGCTATTGTACAGGTTCACAATATTGGTCAGATTCATATACCCCTACCCCCATCATTTTATCGCATATTTGGCATTTTAATTTCTTTTTCATTTTTTTTTGGGCATGTGGCAGAAAAAGTGTCACAGCCAGGGCCAATACACGCCACAAATTTACTATAGGTTTGTATAGGAGCGCTGTGATTAACTCGCGATAAAATTTTAACTAATAAAGTTAATTTAAAATCACAAACGGGATGATAAAATATAACATTTCCCCTTTTTAATGAATATTTTTTTATTTTTCTGAGACTTTATTTGTTTGGTCTTTTTTTAACTTAAAAACTCTACCCGTCGTTTTACTATATAATATATAGTAAAACGCCCAAAATGTCACAATTTTAAGTGAAAAATTCGCAGCTTATCTTCAATTTGTTCAAAAACTATAACACTTATTTTAGAATCACAAACGGGATTGAATAAAACAATCATTCTCCATTTAAGTGATATATTTTATATAAAAATAAAGAAAGAAGACAATGGTCTTTTTTTAAGGTTTTCTTTAACCGGTATATAATTTCATTTTTACGATCGGAGCTCGGTTGCTTCCGTAATGCTGGCCGAAGACTTCCGAATGATTGATCTAACTGCTTCAGGCCATCGATAAGTTTTATGGCCGGACATTACGTAACATTTACCATGATCTTTAAAACGTTGTATATTGGGTTTTGTTTTACATTAAAATGCAAACTGGGTTAGAATCTTCAGTTTTTTTGTTCATTAAAAGGACAAAACCTTTTATTGAAACCGGATATACATGATATCGTCTTTATAGCGAGGATCCATGAAATTTTCAGTATAATTATCAATAATATTATTTAGCTTTTGATGTTAATTTGCAACACATAAAAGATTCACTATGCATGCATTTTTATTTCGAAACACTTGCACGGGTACTTTATATTTTGTTTTACATTTCTCTTTATCTCGAGTGAAAGGCAAAAATTCGCTCCGCTGAATTGGTTTCATTTTATAGGTGTCAACATAGAGTTTCTTCCAGACCAAAGCTAGTTTTCATAATACACAGGTAAAAACCAGGTAGTCTTATTACTCGTATCTTTTGTCTTTCATTTCTTCCCGAAGAAATAAGCTGATTATTACATTAACAAAAAGAGAAGAAAAAAGAAACACGCAAGGTTTGATCTGTGTGCAGAGTATTAAATGACAAAATCTGTAAAATGTAACAGGTATTATTCTACTGCAGAAATGGAAAAGTTTTTTTCCTACAATAAATCCTTATTTCTTCTAAAATGTTAATTATATTTTCAAGCCATGTGATGAAAAATCACATACTTTTTAAGGTATTCAACATCAAGCGTTTACTAGAGTATGTAAAATCTATTTGATATTCTGAAAGGAAACTGTTCTATTTCTCAAATTAAAATAGTCTACCGAAATCAAATGTCAGTCTTTATCAGATCAGGAATAACACTGATTAGGAATTTAAGATCGCAAAATAAAACAAGTTGACGTACTATCTACCGGGGACATGTAGGTCCATCTATTTACGTTTCGTAAAGCACACCATACTTTTGCAACACAGACTTGCCGTGTGCGTCTGTACTTGAAAATAACAGGTCTAAAATTTTAAACAATTCTCACGTGCAAACGTTACGCACGTGTAAAGGGATTAGCCGATTATGAAAAATCAAGTGCACGCTAGATTCATTCTCATTATTATGCCAAAAATTCACGAATTTTGTAGCTTTTGGATTATTCTGTGACTATTTTTATGACTGATGATGTGACTGTAATGAAATAGTGCTCACTAGTTAAAACATTACTATTATTATTATTATTATTATTATTATTATTATTATTATTATTATTAATTGCAAGTAATGTGAATGATGATGCTGAATTTTCTTTTTTCCTCGTAGAAATGATAAAAATTAAAACATAAGATTTTCACAAAAGTTACGCGTCAAGTTCAATATCTCCCTTAGGCAATATTCCAGTACAATCGATAATCAATGATTTATGACCCTGACCGTTTTTTACGGATATTACCAAACCAGATGTAAGTTAGTTCTCCGAAAATTCCTAATCCCGAATATTTATCAGATTCATATACGCCTCCTGATATTACGCTTGGCATTTTAATTTCTTTTTCATTTTTTTAGCCGGGGGGAGTGTAGGCACGTGCCTACAGTGCCTATAGGAAGCTACGCCCCTGCATTACCATATTGACTTCAGCAAAATGGGCCGTTGGATATCACTGTATTGGAAGTCAATTTGTTTTGTTCAGATGCGATTCCAATGGGTATTATGTCATATGATAGATAAATGTTATAATTATTAATACGTTTAAAAGCCCACGGTTAACCCAATGACCTTTACGGTAGTAAATTTAATTGTTTTGGAATAAACTGCTGTACATGTATTTGCATTGGGAAGCAAGGGTGGCCAAAAACGTACAAATAAACCACAAGTTCCTTTTTTACATAGGAGCTCGAGGTCGGGATTATGCTTTTTCCGACTTTGTTTTGTCTTTTTACATTTATTTAAGAACCAAGCTAACAAAATATGATCTTATTTTCCCCGGATCTTAACTTTCATATTTTACCGCTGAAGTACCCGGTAGACTGATAAAAGAAAAGGAGTGACATACGCCATGTTATCCAACACAAACTGCTAAGAGTTACGTCCCTCAAAAACTGGTTCTCCGTTTACCAATGTGACGCAACATGGAACCTGAACCTATACATGTAAACATAGTGTGTTTGCAATTTCAAAAACTGGCGGAACAGTTTATTTTTTTGTAATGAAGCAGTCATGGACTATTGTCTTGCCATACCATTTGAACAAATTGAGCACACGGTCCATGAGTGTTGCAGAAAAAAATGAATAAAAAAAGGGACGTCACTCTTAGCAGTTTGTGTTGGATAACATGGCGTGTGTCACTCCTTTTCTTTTATCAGTCTACCGGGTACTTCATCGGTTAAATTTCCAGTGAATTATAGAGTTTTCTCAGTAATAAAAGTGATAATCCACAGTTCGGAAAAACAGTGGATTACCATTTTTATTTTTCACTATTTTTTGCAGACTTTCCCGATTTACGTCAAGGGAAAGTATATCCTGTATGTAGCTTGTAAATATTAATTGGTTTAGGAGACTTATGCGACGACTCACATGTCCTTAAAATTGACGTCATTTGCCCTTCTCTATTTACTGATGCCATTGATCCCTCAGAATTTTCGAAAAAAAAATGTCCAATTTATAGTAAATAACACTCAATAAAAATAGACTCTTACCCATAAACATTTAGTATAACATGAAATTTTGATTATTTGAAAAATGTTTCCGGCTTGCATCAGTGGGTTTTAGCAGAGGGCCGGGGGTCTTTGCCACGCGACAAGTATCTGTGATCGAAAATGTATATACTGGTTTAAAAAGTATCCAGGTACTTGTAAGATGAAATTCACGATTGATTTTTTTCTAACTACTTTAGATCCTATTACATATTATGAATGCAGCTTTGTATTACTATAATATGAGCCTTTTTGTATTGTACCGTTGTATACCTCATTATGTTATTGTAATGAATGAGTGAATAAAGGTCCTTTGCATTGACTTGGAAACACAAAACAGTTTTTCAGCTTTGAATTTTACTTACATCTGGAAATACAAACAAATATTTACTTAATGAGTGTATAATTTCTTACTTACAATATTTCCAATAAACGCCGTCTTTCCTTCCTCAGCATCCGCACCATACGTACATATATACATATATAAAATCTCCGTCCTAATTTCACGTTACAACACAATTACATTTAGATATGATAGAGTGAAGTGAGATCCGTCTCAACCATTTAAGATTTAGCTACTAATACAAAATGTATATTAAATTACAAACTATTCTACTTAACCCCCGGAAACACACTTCCTATTGATTTGCTGCAATTCAATATTTTCATATGTTGTTGGTAGTCAGTATCCAATTATTTATGTGCAATCGTACTAGAAAACATTTGTTAGCATACACGCTATCTAATTTCTTTTAAAACATGTTTTCAACTTCAGGCCCGTAATTTTTGTTACGGGTACACTTTTATTTTATATAGAACTATAAAAGTGTGTATTACATTTTATGCATCAAGGAGTTGGTGAATGTAAAACTTCAAAAACAAAATTACTGAGTGAGATTCATAGGCTAGATTAATATCATCTTCCTGCTTCAGTGAATCAGAAAATATACAAATGTAGTAGTTTAATTGTTTAAGACCTTATTTGGTTAGTTGTTCCTTTGATGGATTATTTTACAAACTGAAAGAGATCTTTTTTTATGTGATAGTCGTCTTCACAACGATATCATCAAAATAACCTCTTTTTTTAAATAAGAGCACCAATACTATAAATGCGTCTAAATTCGGGGGCATAAATATTCGTGGACTATAAAATGCAACTTCGTGCGCGTTTGAATTCGTGGATTCCATTTTAGAGACTGAAATGATGATGTCATGCGGATTTTTGTTGAGATAGTAAATTCGTTAATTGACCTACCCAGATGAACCCACCAATGCCCCCCCGTAACAAAAACAAACACATCTATCATCACTCTTCTGTTTATGTAGCATTGTGGAAGGACTGGCGGATACACTGGTAATCGCTTCGGTCCGAGTACTACTCAATCCACCTGAAAGCAGTTATAAACGGAAGGTAACAGTTTAAAAATCACTGAAACAAGCAGGATACCAAACTGATGAATCAAAATGTAGTTGACTATGCAACTATTGCTAAAATCATCCGGAAAAATAATCTTGAATGATAATGACTAATAGAAACTTCCTTCCGCTGTCGGTGATGCGATGCATGAATCTCAGAGAACTCTTAGTCGACACTTTACTGAAATTCAGAATAGTAGTGTATTTGAAATGGTAGCTCTAGCCGCCGTTTATACATGTAAAGTACCCTAAGTCAATAAAAAAATGACACATAATCTGACACGAACCTATACACGTGTGTATATAGTTCTGTGAAAAAAATGCTCATGCCTTCGATTCAGTTCTTATTGCTGCATTTTTCATATTGTGTTATTTAGTTTATTCATTCACTCGCCGTCAATGGAGTAGACACTATAGTAACTTTGTTTTTATATTAAGTCCTATTTGGCCGGATATTTCATTGTTGTAAGATGTGATAACTGTCGGCAAATGGCCCTTAATTGCGGGTCTCATACTGTTCATACTGTGTTAGGCCTTATTGTGCTGCATTGGCACAATAATGTACATTGCATCACACAATTGTCATAGGTACACTGAATTAAGTCTTGCCTTAAAAGCATGTAGGGTTGGTGCTTTGACTACATGGCCAGGGAGCATATTTCAAGGATCCACCACTCTGTGGCTGAAAACGCCCCTCTTCTGTGTTGTTTTTGCCCTGCATGTGAACATCTTAACAGAATTATTTTTATCAATCCTATCAATATTCTTGATGATTTTGTTTACCTGTACCATATCTGCTCTTTCTCTATGGTACTCAAGAGAAGGTAACCCCAACAACTATGGAAAATATCTAAGATTTCCCGCAATGCTTGCGCATTTTCAATTGCCCTTATATCTTTTTTTCAGTTTTGGCGACAAAATTACTGAACCATATTCTAAGTGGGGTCTTACTAGGGCTTTCTAAAACTGTAGGAACATGTCCTATTTTGCAAATTAGTCCTAGGTCCCTATTAGCTATCCTGATTTTTGATTGAGTGTGTTCAATTTCCTCAGACCAGTCCTCTATAATTTGTAGCAGTTGTGTGGTGTTCTTCGAGATGTTGGACAATTTCATTTCTGTTTATTGCGGGCCGCAGTAGCGGCCCGCTATATTTAGTACGTGGCGAGTAAAAGGTGCATGGAGACTTAAGCACTAGATCGAAAATATACGTCTCTCTTCATTGAAAAATTCAGGTACTTCGGAGATGAATACTGTAGACACAGTCTATTTTTTTCTTGAACACACGAGTTGTCGTTCGTTACTTAGATGTGTCTCTCATCATTGAAACAATGAGATACTTCTGAGATGAATATCATAGACACAGTCTTTTTTCTATAGTGTTGTCGTTAGTTACTGTTTGTGTTCTAAAAATAGTAACAATATTTCAGTCCTATCTCCGAATTGACCTTACGCCAGGTTCTTGATTGACAGATAATATTCTCTTATCAGACCAATCAAACAGCTAGCTGCTACAACACGTGGCGAATATGGTTACTAGCCGCCATTTTGTCCGACAAACATTACAATTAATCCGTTGACGCACATGCAATTTCAGGTATTTCTATGTAAGGAAAAGTACTTCGTAGAAATAAATCTTTGTTATCGTGAAAGTCATATATATTGTTACCGGGTTTAGTTTCTAAATTTTAAGAGTTTTGTCACGGACCAATTTTATTTTAGGTCCGTAGTTTTGTGACACTTCATACATTTTAGAGTGATTTAATAAAATGTTTTGAAGTTTTGAAGTTTTGAAATTAAAGTGTGTCTTATCAAAACGTGTCATCATGTGTGTGTGTGTGTGTGTGTGTGTGTGTGTGTGCGCGCGAATATATATTAGAAAAGTTTTAGTGGACTTGCACATTATAAACTATAAGTGCACAATAATAGTATAAGCCACGCTGGGTCATATGACTACGGCTGGTAGCGAGGGTAAATGACTCCAATTATTCGGTCAGTCCGATGAATCTGTTTCATTTGATTTAAAAAGTAATTTAGATAAATAAATGATTTTTCTAGCTGGACATACAATTGTTTAAAAACATCTGTCAGACGTCGTATCAAAATGATATCAATATATATGCTTAGAAATGCTCTACTGCACATTATCGGTTTTGTTTTACTTATAGAAGTGTCACATTGCCTAAAACATATAACCCCATAGCACGACCCAGTTCACAGAACCGCATGCAAAAATTAAGTCTTCCACGAAATACAAAATTAGATACAAAGTTACACAGTTACTTTTATATTGATGACACATGTTAATAAAAATGGTTATTGATATCTAATCTGTAAGAGAGTTTCAGTTAACAGTATACTGTTAACGCCTCTTTGAAGAGTATTTGATAATTAATGCGCAGCGGACATAGTAATGCTACCGTAAATATTTGATGACGGATTCAATGATGCTAATTAAAATAACATTTCATAAAATACAAATGATTGCAACGCATATGCAAATAACTAGCTTTAATCGCGTTTTCGAAAATGTTACCCCCCCCTAAAACTAAATTCACACTTTTTTTTTTTTTTTTTTTAACCGTCCAAGCAAAGTCGTTAAATATTATCGAATAAAGAAATAAAACTAATGATTTTAGACTTAGTTCAATACAGATCTGTTTGAGCGTTTCCTGTGTTCGTCGGACGTGCCCCTTGATTTCGGTGGGCGTGGCTACATCTCTACTGGCGTAAGGTCAATTTAGACAGCGACTTTAATTGATTGATTTATATTGTTCGATAACAGTAAAGATTTTATACTACACGTCAGTGTAAAGTTTCATACTACAAGTCAGTCAGTAGATGCGGTGTTGTGTCAGTTTCCGCTTGTTCAACCAGAAGCTTTCGGATCGACTCGCACCTAAGTTAACTCGTACCTTAGTCATCTCGTGCCCTAATCTGTCAACTGAAATAATGTTAACAGTGATGATTTGTTACAAGTAGGTGAATAGCTGAAAACAATTGACAAAAATAAAGTGAAAAAAGATAAATAAATGTCTTGTCCAGTATAAGTCAGTGATAATGTAATTGTGTACTATAAATCTTTGTATTATGAACAAGAGCTGTCCCTCAAAAGTGACGAATGCCCCCGAAAGAGGTGCCTCACAGTCTGTGTCCTCTCCATGTGCTCAATACATGTGCTATGTAATTTAAAATCCTTCCATACATGACAGAGTAACCATGCATACAGTTTTCCATTACTTTAAACACTAAGTGTGACCTTGACCTTTGAGCTAGGGACTTGGGTCTTGCACGCGACACATCCGCTTGATGTGCTAGACATTTGTGCCAAGTTATTTTAAAATCCTTCAAAGCATGATAAAGTTATAGTCCGGACACAAATGTATGCATATATACAGGATTCCATTACCTATAAACTCTAAGTGTGACCTTGACCTTTGTGGTAGGGATGTGGGTCTTGCACGCGACACGTCATCTTGATGTGCTATACATTTGTGCCAGGTTATTTTAAAATCCTTCAATGCATGACAAAGTTACAGTCCGGACACGACTGTGTGCATATATGCATATATAGAGGAATCCGTTACCTTCAAACTCTAAGTTTGACCTTAACCTTTGAGCTAGGGAGGTGGGTCTTGTACCCGACACGTCGTCTTGATGTGTTAGACATTTGTGCCAAGTTATTTTAAAATCCTTAAATGCATGACAAAGTTACAGTCCGGACACGAATGTGTGCATATATGCATATATAGAGGAATCCATTACCTTCAAACTCTAAGTATGACCTTGACCTTTGAGCTAGGGACGTGGGTCTTGTACGCGACACGTCGTCTTGATGTGCTAGACATTTGTGCCAAGTTATTTTAAAATCCTTCAATGCATGACAAAGTTACAGTCCGGACACGAATGTGTGCATATATAGAGGATTCCATAACCTTCATACTCCAAGTGTGACCTTGACCTTTGAGGTAGGGATGTGGGTCTTGCACGCGACACGTCGTCTTGATGTGCTAGACATTTGTGCCAAGTTATTTTAAAATCCTTCAATGCATGACAGAGTTACAGTCCGGACACGAATTGTAAGTGGGGACGCACAGACGGACGGACGGACAGACAGACGGACGGACAGACGGACGGTGCGATTTTAATATGCCACCCTTCGGGGGCATAAAAACGTTTTGTCGCTTTGATATAATCTTGAACGGCAGTAACTATCCGACAGTTTTCTTCAAATGTTAAAAACGGCTGGCCGTAAAGAAGCATTAATTGGCTGCTTAGTTGATGAAAAACACGTAATTCATGAAACAGTTTAACTCTTTGAGGTATGTATACTGAACAGTTAAAAAAGAAGTGTTCGACATTTTCTATTTGGTAACCGCATACACATTGTTGGGAATTTGAGAGATGGTTATTAAAGAGGTGAGAGTTTAGGTTGCTACAATAATTTCTTAACCTAGCGTGTAAAACTGATTCCTTTCTATCGACGATAAAAAGAAATTCTGGAACTGAACTTGAAGAAGCATTCATTTTGCGTAGCGCACGTTTCAGTTACATAATTAATATTTCCATTTAATATAAGTAGAACTTGACTGTTACCATCTATCATGTGTAATTTTCTATCAGGGGAAGGTCGTAATTAATGTTGTTAGAACTTGTGACTTAACCCTTTTTCCATTATGCTATGAAATCTGATAAATTGTATTATATATGAAAAACTGATTGGAAATAAAATATGTTTAAACTAAAATAATTTGTCAACTCGTACGGATCCAAAAGTCAACTCGTACCCTTTGTAGTCAACTCGTACCTTCTATTTCAAAACTTCAGTTTTGTCCAGGAACAAAAGGGACTGACTGATATGTATTTAAAGGTGGGCACATAAGGAATATATCACGACATTATTGAAAGCGTGTTTTATGATAAAACGTTTATATATTGACAAAGTTGAATTTTATTTTATTTTTTGTGTAGATTTATTTGCATGTCTAGATAGGTGTTTGTAGACTAATTTGCGCCAAAAGTAAGCGTTTCCTTATGTGAAAACAGTGGTACAGGTGCTCTTTTCTCAAAATATAACTAAAAAAACCGAGAGAAGTGTGCCGGCAAATATCTTAATACTGTGATTATAACAATTTATTAAAGGTAATCATAACTTGTTAGTTCAATGCGGCGATAAAATGAATGCATTAGTCAAACAACGCAAGTTAGAATGTGTCTCGTTGAATTCCTTTGGGGCCTTGCCTCAACATCCACCATCACCAATTACCAAAATATCTACATGTCAGTTTTGTTTGTTGGCCCGCTGTGATACTTTCTTGTTTTTTCTAACACTCTGCAACATATTGACGTGATACTGTCAGATAGGTCTATAGTTGTCTCCCCTTTTACAGCTACCAGACTCATGTATTGCACTAACGTTTGCTTTTTTCCACTCTTTTGGTAATTACCCTTCCTTAATCGATTTCGTGTAAACTTTTTCTAACGATGGTAACAATTGCTCAGCACAATTTTAGTAATTTATGATGTATGTTATCGGACCTCTGAGCTTTATCTGGGTGTACTAACTTTATAACTTTGGGAGAAAACACTATCTGGCTCTTCTTACGGTAAAGTTCCGTTCCTTTCTCCGTTATCAGGGTATCAATACCGTGCCACATCAGGATATCGCGTTTAAATCGCCTTTAGATCTGAATACTAGCATGCTCGACAAACTTTCTTTGTTAAATTATGTATCAATTTATTTTCATATTGTAATTAATGAGTATTAAAGCCCCCGTTTGCATACGTTTGTACCGTGGTTGTTGTTAGAAAAAGAAATGGATTTTCTCTAGCATTTATTAATTATTGCAATTATTTATTAAAAGGGATATTTATAAAACCAAATATTTCGGATCCATACGTCAGTATAGGATGAACCTTGTGGGGGAAATAACTTGATAATTAAATTAGTAGGTAAATCCGAATTAATTGATAACTGGTTTCAGAGAAATATAATTTTAATGTTTTTATATTGAATATAGAAAATAACAATTAAAGGGCAATAACTCTGGAGATACTTATCCAATCTTGACGAAAGTTGTGTGTGCACCGCGGCATTATGCTCACTTATTTTAAGTTTCATGAAATTATAGCCATTTGTTCTTGAGTTATGACTCCGGATGGACGGACGGACGGATAGAGTCCGAAGGACAACGCCAAAACACTATCCCTTCACCTTTGGCAGGGGATAAAAACACCATATAGTGACATTTCATTTTTATATCTATGTTTAACTAGCCTGAATTTGTATGAATTCAAATTTTTTCGTCTATTGTTTAGTGTTGTACTTAAGAGTACTTTTGCTTCCGTAAGAAACTTTTGTACTTATCTTGATCAGCTATACCTATTCCCGGTATGTAACAATTACTGGGAAAGGCCGCTAAATACTTCCCTGTAGTTTCCATTCTCATTTGTTCTGTTTTAATTATTTTCCTTTGTCTTTGTTGTTAGTAAGCATGAGGAAATATATATATTTTCCCTATGTTTAAACACTGAATGAAAATTTGATGACAGTTTGTCTGGAAATGACCTCCGTAACAAACATGTAACAGATGTAGATCTATTCATACAAATTTTATATCAAAATGTTCAGAATAAAACTAGCTGTTTAAAATATTAAACTCCAAATTCACAGTACTGTAAATTGGGTAATAATAGCGATGATTTAATTTTAGCCATTTCGTAAATTATCCACTTTGCTAATTTAAAAATCTCGCTAAAGATTAATTTCACATAGATTTACTATTGACAATTCTCCCAGTCTGTCTGCTGATAAATCGCAAAATTTTCGTCGCGTGACAAAAAACTAAAAATTTAACTAGAATTTCTTTTTCACAGAAACAACAAAGTATAATGAAACTGCCTTTAAAGTAACAATAATGCTGTCTTGGTTGAAAATGTCTTACAGTACAGTTTACAGGTTATACCCGGTACTATACATTGTATACGGGCAAAATGAATTTGATAGACATCATGTACATACAGTACTGATTTTAATATTAAGTTTCTGTGAAGTTTCTACAATTTATGGTCAAATTTCTTCATCCGCTGCAAAAGATATTTTGAAAAATACATTCTATGCACTTAAATTACATGTACATGTAATACTCTTGTTAGGATTTCCCAGGAGTAGAAGTTGATTGTCTCTTTCTCTTGCACCTTGTGGTGTATCTATATATGAGATAGTTAAATATTATTGCAATATTCAAAAACAGACAACTGGCATCATGCAATTCCAATATATTTGCAAGATTTTGAAATTAATATATATAACATTTAGGTTTTATCAGCAATCAAACAATAAACGAAACTTGCAAACTCTGGGTGTCAGTGTTTATGTAATTTATGGCTCCCTTGCTGTGCCTATGTGGCCACTGACATCTAGCAATTACTTGATAATTTAATAGATATCATATACATAACTGTAACAACATTTTCAATGTTGAGAGATTTTCCTGGAGTAAAAGGGTACATTGTACTGTTAATTGAAATTGAATTAATATCAAAATTAGCCGATGTTTGATTGTAGCGACGAGCTTCTTTTTCAGGGTGAAAATTATTATTAGTGGTTTATTTGTAAATAAACTTTGAAACTTTGAAAAAAAAACTTTGAAGTTCTCGGCTACCTACAACCCTGTGTGAATACCTTAAATAAAATATGACTTACCATTCAAAGAACGAAAGTATTAAATATAATATAATATACATATAATGTTACAATTGAATCCGTGAGCTTTCTAATGTAGTATATATTTCAACTGGCGGATCTGATATACGGGAACGAACGCTCATTTTTAACATTAAATCATATACGCGTTCCACCAATGAATACGGCAAAATTATACCAAATAATAAAGCTACATCTTTCAGCGTTTATTTGTTACCCATATTATTTCAATTTGTTAATAAATAAATAAGTTATGAATGTATCCGCGATACCCATTTTTAATCTGGATGATCTGAAATCTGGACTGATCGTTCATTTTGTATATTAAAACATACATATTTTCATCCGCCAAATATATCATAATTATACATGTACACAAAGCTGTAACATTCAGCTTTTATTTAGTGCTCAAATTATTTAAAAATATTAACAAATAAAAATATTATGAGTGGATCCGTAACACCCTCTTGTTTACCCTATATAATCTATATTGGATCCGGATCCGGATCCGCCGGATCCGCCGTTTACACCTGGCCCAGGATGGACTCCCTTCGAAAAATATCCACCATTTGTAAACAAAGTTCCTTACTTTTATCAAATGTGTTTTACAATCAGATTTTGTGGTTGTTATCAGGTAAAGTGTCTATATTCTTCATGTATAAATTTTAAATGTTGATGGTCGTCGATAACCAAGGTATAGGAGTGATCGTGTTTGCAAACAAAACCCGGTATTGCGCAATAATTTCTACTGATAAGAGATAGATGCGGTGGGCAGCGGTTGGTAGTCCGTGATTTTTAATCGTTAGGGATGTTTTTTAACGACCGTAACTTTTTTAAAACAAAAGATATTTTAAAATGTTTTATATCACTGGAAAGCTAATAAAATATACCTTTTATTCGTTATTTTCAATTTTTGTTAAGATTCAAAATGAAAAATTCGCGAGCGAGTAACTTACACTGTTTTCATAAATGATTATAGCATCAACAAGCCGTTACGAAAAAACAAGTGTCATTAAAAACGGTATTTCTTTCAAAAGAGATATTTTGATGTAAAAATATGAGTATCAAGAGCATGTCATAACTTTTTGAATTTTAAAAATCCTTCAGATAGCAAAAAAGTTACAAAAATTCAAAAATTCCTTTCCGATACATAAGCATTGTAAACACAACTGTTATTGCCCACCAGCAATCTTATCAAAATTGCCGTGTGACGTCACGGCGATCACTCCTATTGCACCGTTAAAAGATCGGACTATTTTCGGAAAATCTTGGTCAAGCAAATATTCTGAATAAACAATTCCAGTCTGTTTTTTTTTCAGGTGTTTCGCCCTTGTCTCTGTCTCAGCTTTGCAGGACTTCCCTAGGAAAAAGGAAATACCCTACAATGCCCAACATTGAAATTGACCCCAACGGCATCCTGAAATTACTCCAAAACCTAAAAGTGGATAAGGCTGCTGGCCCAGATATGATTAAGGGTTTACAGATGTTTCACACCCTAGTCATTTCTCCCCTAGTCGTTTCTCCCCTAGTCATTTCTCCCCCAAGACATTTCTCCCCCAAATAAACTTATATATATGGAAGTGCATTTACCTTAGATATTGAGTATTTAGAGATGTATGTTAATTGAGATAATAATCCTATTATTATTATGAATATTTTGATGATATATTTTGATGGTTATAAGTTGCAGATTTGAGTTTGGATTGATTGAGTGTGAATAATGTGAATAAGCATGATAAGAAATAAGATGTAAAAAATAAAGAACCGTTTTTATAAATAGGTATAATATCTTCATGTTAATGAAAATACCGTTATATGACAAAAATTAATAAACTGTTATATAATTTTTTACTTATTAAACAGGAATGTGTAACGCAGACTGTAACTATGAAGTTAAATAAATTTATTAAGTTTTTCACAAGTTTTCCAGACATTGACTCTGATCAAACATTAAGGTGTATACTTAATTAGGCAATTATCACGTAATGCTGCTTCTTTTCTAATTAATCAATTATCTCAAAGTGCTATTGTGTGCACCTTGTGTAAAATTAAGAAGTTTGAGTAGAATGAGAAGATTGAGTCACGCTAGTAAGCTTTACATATGGTTAAATGAGACTGAAAGGGCACAACTTTCTTAGTTAATCTGAAAAGTAAAAATGCCTGCTAATTCAACTCCATGTATAGAATGTCCAAGACCGGTCTATAAGCACCATCTTGCAGTCTCTTGTGATCTTTGTGACCAGTGGCAGCACATAAAATGTGTGAATATAGGTGAGTCAACATTACCCTTTTTTAATTGTACTGGGTACTATATTCTTCTGAAATGGACTTTATACTTTTCTGAAAATTAAGAACACTTTTTAGCTTACTGAACTCATTTTCATCTGAGTATTAATTCAATGATTCAAGCAAGTACTACATAATAATTGTGTTTTAAAAAATTGCACAATTTATGTGAATTGACTTTGATTTGAAGCAAATTTTATAAAGGTCCGTCCAAAAGAGCAAATATGTTAGCTTGAATTTCATAGATGAGACCTCATATGTGAATTGACAGCAAGTCATTCAGTAATTAAGGGTGACACTTCCTGTTCAATAAACAATCAATGCTTTATAATGGAATGGAATATACAGATTGACACTTAGTGGCCAATAAACAATTAACATTCCAGTAATTCCAATTGTTATAAAGCTGTTGTAAAAATAATGCTTAATATTAATCGGGTCCTACCGATGACAGCCTCTATAGATGATGGTGGACCCAATAAGCACAATTACAAACAAAGCTTAATATTAATCAGGCAACATTTTGTTGTATCATACCATTAAGTCTGATCCTATCATGATAAAATATATTTATTTATGCTGTGTTCTTACTGTATTAAAAATAATTAATAAAATAATTCATTTTTTTTATGTTGTTTTGTTTAAATAGAATGCATAGAAATGTACTAGCAAGCTGCACCAAATGATGAAGGAATTTAGGATGGACCTGATGTAGCATCTCATAAAGAATTTCATCAGAAATTATTTTGAAATTTGATAATCATACATAATCATGTATAATATCTAAAGTGGGTAATCTGATTTAGTAATAAATTTTATTTTTGAGTAATTTCATTTTCAAGAGTATGAAAAATATTTTCTTTGCTTCTTTAAATTTAAAAATAAATATTATGAGCAGGAAATGATTCACTTCTTTTACTTTAAATCAATGAATACAATTTTAGTTTTAAGTCTTTAAAAAAAATCAATTTTATTGAGCACCGTTTGACAAATGTCTCTTAACATATGATTCAATTTTTTGGAAAACTCTCCTCAAACAATGATGTTTTACATGTTGGTTTCTGAACAACTTTTGACTGAAAAAAGAATTTCAATGAAAGTTTAAAACATTTTTATTTAAAGACAGTTTTTGAATTAAAAGATCATCTGTTAATTCTTAAGATTATAAACTGTTTTACAGTTATTAAAAATAACCAAAACGCATGGAATTAATACAATATCAAACTCAATAATTCAATGAGTCAGTAGGTCTAAAAACATTTTTTATTTAAAGACAGTTTTAAAAATGAAAGATATCTAAGACTTCTGTTATTTGTAAAACATTAATCAGTCTGTAGATTAAAGATCTGTAAAAAAAAACAACTTAAAAAACACAGAATGTATTTAATTTGAAATCAGAAATTTTTTTAAATCTTTTCAATTAAAAGTTCTTCTTTAAAACTTTAAATTCTGCTTTAATTTTAGGTGGTAATCAACACCTTAATATGCTAAGCTTAAACCTTATGTTAGGTGAGAAATGCCTTGGGGGAGAAATGACTAGGGGAGAAACATCTTGGGGGAGAAATGACTAGGGGAGAAACGACTAGGGTGTGAAATATCTGGATACCATGATTAAGCCCATTGTCTTGAAGGAGCTCCACCATGAGATCCTTGACATAGTATCACTAATCTTTAAAAGATCCCTTAACACTGGTCAACTCCCATCTGATTAGACGAAGGCAAATGTCGCTCCACTATTCAAAAAAGGTGATACTAGTGACCCTGTTAACTACAGACCCATATCGCTAAATTGTATTCTAGACAAACCAGACCAGTACGCGGACGCTACCAGTACGCGGACACTTCCGTTTGCGGCGTTTTCTAAATCAAAGAATCTTTCTTGCATTATTTTGGTAATTGCATAATTTTATTCGTACAGTATCAGTTCTTCTTTCGGTATAATAAATGTATTCTTACATTTCCCGATTTTCAACTGGTAATCAAACAAACAGAGACGAACCCAAAAGGTAAATGTAAAAAAATCATATTTTTCGCTAATAAAGTAGTAATATTAGTAACAATCGGGTTAAAAATAACCCTATTGTATAAAATTCTAAGTTTTTAATGATGATAACTCTTTTTTTAAAGCAATTGTATAAAAATTTCACCACGAACCTAAAATGTGGCGTCAATTGTGAACGGCATGCCGATCATTTAGGTGCATCTGCACCAGTAACACAAAGGTTTTCTTCTTCTTTTGACTTGTTGGATGCATAGTTCAAGTTCTGGAAAAAAGCAATAATCCATAAATTGACAGGTTTTTTTACTTTGATGGACGTAAAATTAAAATTCATGGGAAATTGGGCGATGGATCATTTTAATTATGCACACGTACGATTACGAACTACGCACTCTATTTCCATGGCTTACCTCATGTGACTTTTAAATCAAATGGACAAAAAATTTTTTTTTCAATAATTAAACACTTGAATTCTTAAAAAAAGAATCATTAATAAATCTTTTCAAGGATCTAGACTATTCGTTTCATTCCGTTTTCTTCCAACAAGAGGGTGTCCGCGTACTGGTCAAATCGTTTGATTGCTAAAGGCCGTGACCGTACCTCGTCCAGAGCCAGACTGCGCATGCGCAGTGCGTTGTTTACACGCACAACTTTCTGTAAATTTTCGAACAAGGACTTATCTGAATAGATATGAAGACCTGATGATCTGAACCTCGACAGATTTGACACAACAAGTAGGTTGCCGGGAAAAGTGTCCGCCTACTGTTCTGGTCTGTCTATGGTAACTCCTAGAACACATAATTGCATCTAGCCTATCCACACATCTCTAAAAACACAACATACACTATGAGCTGTAACATGGGTTCCATGAAAGACGGTCCTGTGAGACTCAGCTCATTGAGCTAGTTGATGAAATATCCAAAAACCTTTCCTCAGGTAAACAGACCGACCTTGTCCTACTTGATTTTAGTAAAGCCTTCGACAAAGTCAACCATCTCAAATTATTACTTAAACTCCAAGAGCATGGTGTCTCCAGTCAAACTGTCTCTTGGATCTGGCCCTTTTTAATAGGTAGATCTCAGTCAGTAGTGGTTAACGGTTGCACGTCTGATCAAGTCGCTGTTACATCTGGGGTCCCCCAGGAATCTGTCCTAGGACCTCTGTTGTTCCTATTCTATATAAATGATCTGACCTGACACAGTTACCTCCCAGGTGCGGCTTTTTGCTGATGATACTGCCATTTACCTTGCAGTTACTTGCCTTTCTGATTGTCAAAGGTTACAAAATGATCTCTCTAAGCTAGAAACGTGGGAAAAACTGTGGGACATGGAATTTAACCCTAGTAAATGCCAGGTCCTCCATATCACACGTAGTAGAAAACCTATCCAGTTCCCATATAAGCTTCATGGTCAAACACTCTCACCAGTTAAGGATGCAAAATACCTTGGTGTAGACATCAGCCAAGATCTCAGCTGGAATACACACATCTGAAGAATAACAACAAATGCAAACACACCACTAGGCTTTCTCAAACGTAACATCAAAACAAAACATGAAAATATCAAATCACTCTCTTACAAAACATTAGTCAGACCACAACTAGAGTATGCATCATCTGTATGGTCACCACACACCCAGGTTAATATTCACAAGCTGGAGATGGTCCAGCGGCGCACAATCAGATGGGTAAAAAATGATTATTCTAGAGATACCAGTGTGACAGACCTGCAGAACACCCTTGGATGGAGCACCCTTGAGAACAGGCGTCAAGCCTCCAAATTGGTTATGTTTTACAAAATATACTACAATCTTGTAGCAATCTCCCTGCCCAGTTACCTAGAAGTCCCAAACAGGTTAACAAGACATATGCACCCCTTTAGTCTACGCCAAACCTTTAAGTACTCTTTTTTTTTTCCCCCATACCACAGTCCTGTGGAATAGATTACCCATGCATATTGCGATCCTGCCTGATCTTGAATCATTCAAGCAGGCAGTGGCCCAAATCAATTATTAATCGTACAACAGTTGTTTTTAACCCTTTTATTCTCTTACTATTTTTACCAGTTTTAACCGTCTTGTTTCTCTTGACTGTGGGAGCTATCTTGCAGTAGTTTTATCTTTTATTAACACCCGGCGTGCACCCTGCCCATAATACTCGTGAGAGGTGTGAGGCAGTATAACAAGATAGATAGAGATAGTCTTCATTCTTTCAGATATATAGTGGGTGGACCAACGCTCGGCGTAAAAATTCCATGTTATAAATTATATAAATCATCAGCAGGAATCTATGTCAACTTAGTTGACTCAACTAACCTCAAATTTTTATGAACAGTTTGAAGACCAATCTCAGCCTTTTAACCATCGTTGTTTACATATTTAAAGTCACATGGTGACGTACTTGGCGGGAGCTAAATATAGGCCTAGTAGATCTGGTGCAGATCGTTGGAAATTCTACCACAGCTCGGCGTACATGCCATGCAGATACACTGCCGGGTTTTGTTTTTGAAATATTTCTGTTTCAAACCAATGTTGAAGATGTATTTAACCAAATTTAGTAACAATATGGATTGAAATAATCGTTTAAGTATGTTAATACTAACTTGATTTACACTGTCTCTCTTCTAGATTTTTGTTGAGTTTTACGAACCAGATAATGATATTTGATATGTCTGTATACAAACACATTTAACAAACATCATATAGAAAAATTCATACAATTATAAACTTGATTCATTTACTGATTTAATTAAATATAATGTGGTCTATTTTTTGAAAATAACAGTAAGTAATAAAAAGTATATGTATGAAATTAATGTCTTGAGTATTGTAGGAATAAGACAATATTGCTAGGAGGGGTATGTATAGATTGGCGCTATTTTACTTAATTATATATTTATAAACTATGAAGAATTAGGTAATATTTAAATATAAATGACTTTTCTGTAAATTTTACCACTCAATTTCTTAAAAAGTATCTGTATACAGGAGAAATCTTAGATTAATTGAGCATGGAAAGCAATACGGGACAGATTTTACTTTAGGTCTGTGGCTCTGCTATAGTCACATGACCATTCCAGAAGTCAACCGCATCGGATAAAATCACACAATATAAACAAATTTAACAGCACTCTAAAGTAAAGATTTCTTAAAGATTTTTTTCAAAAAATTACAAAGAACCCACCCACTCTACATTACTGTGAAACTTCTTTCAGTTTGTTGCTACCAGTACCACAATTTTATTTGCTCTTGAGTCACTTGTATGACAGCTGGTCTCCAAACATTTTGATATAAAATTTGTAGTGATGCTTTTGTTTTAAATGTTTGTCGTGGAGGCCATTTCCAGACCTACTGTCATTTTCATTCAATCTAACATGTCAAAATGAAATAATATATTTTTTCAGATAGTTGTGATTGAAACATGGCAAATTAGAAAGGAAACTACGAGTAAGGCCTAATAAAATAATATGTTTGTTTCAGGTTTCATGCCCCCCAAAAATAGGGTAGGTAGGTAGGGAAATTATTTTTTTTTAGATTTTTTTTTTATTCTTAAACAAACCAAATTCTTCATAGATTTTAACGAATTTATGCTAAAAAATATTAACACGCAAAAAATGTTCTAGGGTCGGGGCAAAAAAATAGGGTAGGTCGGGAAACCTGAAACAAACATATTTTTTTTTTACGCCTAAGTATTTAATAATCATTCACTGTAATTGGTATATCCCAGTATAAATTGGTATATTGAGTATAATTATATAAATCAGGAGTTAGTACTGTAGCACACAGGTCCGTGACCAATTTATTTCCCCGTATGTATCACATAATATCTGTTTATATGTGATACAGGGAAAAAATTTGTCAGACACCTGTGCTTTAGAACATTTCAAATATGCTGGGGATAATAATTTTATTTCATAGCCATTTTATCGAACTTTGTCAGCTTTATTGACATTACCTTTGAAATAATATACCATTTAATGATTTAAGCACTAAATCTGGCTGCCTGCTTTTAAATTAGGATCTGAGTTTGACAGGAAAAAATAATTACAAAACAGGAAAAAAGCCATTCCCAATGTGTGAATGGAACATATGGCCCTCGCCAATAATTAGGGAATACTTACATTTAGCAATTAAACTTACAAATGAGAACATATTTTCTTAAAAATAAGCACAGTAACAAAATCATGCTGTAATAAACTTGATACACGAAAATCTGCTGTCGGCATATGACACTAAACTGGGAAGAAATAAGTTAATGTATTTTCATGATTTTATTAAAATTTTTGTTTTACTTTACTGCGCTCATAGCCTAGTGGTTCGTCTACTTCATTTGGGGAAGGTCATGGGATTGGTCCATTGCTGCGTCATACCAGAGACACAATGTGCTCATCCACAGGACCAATTAGAAGACTTTTCTGTGAAGCAATTCAAGACTACCGAGTTACCAGAAACCAGGTTAACTGAAGTTAGTTGGAGCATAAGTCTTGAATTGCTTCACAGGAAAGGGGTCTTAAAATTGGTCCTGTGGATAAGAATCTATGATTATTTGTTATGGTATATTTCAGTTGGTTTTTCAATGTAACCATGGCATCTAGAAGGAAGAGAGCACTACCTCCTTGGCTTCAAGGTGTGACTGTAAAGAAAGGGGAGAAGAAAGCTACATCTGTACCAACAGCTAAGGAGTCATTGAATACACAAGGTGAAGTATTCAAGACCTGACTGTGCAGTAAAACTGTATAGCCTGACTTACATAATTAAGTATTTGAGACTGTCTATTTATACCCCCGAAACAAAGTTTGGGGGGGTATATAGGAGTCACCCGGTGGTTGGTCGGTTGGTCGGTTGTTCGGGCGGTCAGTCGGTAGGTCAGGCGGTCTGTTGCATTTTCCTTGTCCGGAGCATTACTTGAAAACTACTAGATGGAATTCAATACAACTTCATACAATGGTCAAGCACATTGAGAGGAAGTGCAGTGCACAAGAACCTTAACTCCATCTTGACTCATTACAGAGTTATTGCCCTTTGTTACTTTTCCTTGTCCGGAGCATAACTTGAAAACTACTGGTTGGAATTCAAAACAACTTCAGACAATGATCGAGCACAATAAGAGGAAGTGCAGTGTACAAGAACCATAACTCTATCTATAGTAATTACAGAGTTATTGCCCTTTGTTACATTTCCTTGTCCGGAGCATAACTTGAAAACTACTGGTTGGAATTCAATACAACTTCATACAATGGTCAAGTACATTGAGAGGAAGTGCAGTGCACAGGAACCATAACTCTATCTATAGTAATTACAGAGTTATTGCCCTTTGTTACTTTCCCTTGTCCGGAGCATTACTTGAAAACTACTGGTTGGAATTCAAAACAACTTCAGACAATGATCAAGCACAATAAGAGGAAGTGCAGTGTACAAGAACCATAAATCTTTCTTGAGTATTTACAGAGTTATTGCCCTTTAATACTTTTCCTTGTCCGGAGCATTACTTGAAAACTACTGGTTGGAATTCAGTACAACTTCATACAATGGTCAAGTACATTGAGAGGAAGTGCAGTGCACAGGAACCATAACTCTTTCTTGACTCATTACAGAGTTATTGCCCTTTGTTACTTTTCCTTGTCCGAAGCATTACTAGAAAACTACCGGTTGGAATTCAATACAACTTCATATAATGCTCTAGCACAATGAGAGGAAGTGCAGTGTACAAGAACCATAACTCTATCTTGGGTATTTACAGAGTTATTGCCCATTTTTACTTTTCCTTGTCGCAGAGCATAACTTGAAAACTACTGGTTGGAATTCAATACAACTTCATACAATGGTCCAGCACAATGAGAGGAAGTGCAGTGTAAAGCCATAACCTACTGACGACAGAGTAAAGAACAATATCTCATTATATATCTGTTACTACGAACTTCAGTTTTAACTTTCGGGGTATGAATCACATTTAGTGTTGTAACTATTTAAAAAAAAAAAAAAAAAAAAAATCAAGCCAGATGAAGCAGATTAAGAAGTGTACAAGGTGTTGTGTTAAAGCTAATAGTGTTTAGCTTTAATCTTTATACTATAGGCACTGTAGACTTCTAATGGTGAGCTGAGTAGACGTTTCACCAGCAAGATGCATAGCAAATATATCGTTAGATTTATGTTAACCATGAAACCATTGTTGTCTTTAATGTATAAGTTGGATACATTTTTATCTAACCTAGCAAAAAGTGCTACGGTGAGCTATTAGAAACCCCCCCGATCAAGAAAAAAAAAAAAACCCCCCCCGTTCGTCAACCATTTCCTTTAAACATCATCTCCTCTGAAATCACTTAGCCAATGTTGAGAAAACTTCGCAGGGATATTTCTTGCATCAAGCTCTACTTAAGTTGTGAAAAGAATTCCATTACATGCATAACTTTGGTTGCCATGGCAACCAGAAGGAAAACCTTTAACAATCTTCTTCTCAAAAACTGGAAGGCCCTTTTAGTTTATACTAATTTATTTTAGCTCGATTGTGAAGAAAGCTTGTAGCTTGTCGAGTCACTCTCGAGTCAGCTTCCTGGAAAAACCAGTACTGGTGTCATATGACCAACACTAATCAAAAGTAATTTTTCCTCCATTTGATGAGATAATGGAGCTGCCTTGGTGCAGTGGTAGGGTATTCACCTTGGGATTGCGTTGCAATTTCTGGGTTCGATCCCCACCAGTGCCCAAGTAGTATTGGTGTACACAGATAGTTCCACATTGCCTCTCTCTTGAAGATTGATTCCATCTGGAGTGATCAAATCTCAAGAGCGATTAATATAAGTTGTAAGAACTTGTTTCTGAATCTAAATTCGTATAAATTAAATAATATTTCTTTTGTTTTTGGATGTTTTGCTGTTGATTAGGGACTTTTGGCCCCATTGCTTCTTAAATTTCAATATTTCATGGTTGGAAATTTTTGTTTGATGACCTGCAAATTATTAAAGCGGTTCAAACCTCTTTGAATTCTGCAATGCCTCTAGGGGCGCTCATTAGAATCAGTACGGCAGCTGTCAAACCTTCCCTGCTTTTAATGTTTGAGGTAGGAGGTAAGTGACAGTGAGAAGCTATTTCAGCAATCGACCTGCCTGGGACAGCTTTCATCACTCTGGCCTAAAGTAGTCACTACCAGGGCTGGTGTTAAGGGGATTTGTGGTGTAAAAGTTTAACATGTCCAGAGGTCTTTGGTTTGACCATCCCCAGAAAGAGGTACCATGACTGTTTTGACCCCAAAGAATTTAACTGGCAAAATACTCAATAACCATTTGATCTTCGTTACATTGGAGGTAAAAGTACAAAAGAAATTCATCAAAATATTTTAAGCAGAAAATGAGTGTTGCAACAGGACAAAAAATGTGTTTAATAGAACTACACATGTAGGGGCAAAAAAAAAAAACTTGTTGCAGTACTCTCATTGATTGGTGACCAACAAAAGTGCAGGTTTGTTCTTGTTTAATTGAACAACCGGGTACACATGGGTCCTTCTCAAATCTAGGTTTGCCATAGAACCTCCGGGTGGTACGGGCCCCTTTGGATTGCTCCCATGGTGTCACAATACTTAACTTCCGCCCCCCCCATGCCTTCCCGTTTTTTCAGGCGTACGTCTAATGTGTACTATTGATGACACATTATATGACGAATCTTCATTTCTTGCTGTTTATAAATGCAAATAAATTTACTCAGTTTTGACCAATTCAATGCAAATTACCCATTCCGCATATTACACGGGCCTTACCCCCAAACAACAATTAATTGGTTGTTAACCGAATCACTGAGTAAATCGCGTCGCAGCTTTTCGTACCTTGTTGGCGGTGATCATGTCAAATCGAGATATCAGAGTCAAAATAGAGGATATTTCAATTGGGGATCAATTAGTCGAGATAAGGAAAAATCGAGATAAACAAATCGAGATATCCGTAGTTGATTTATATAGAATAAGCAGGGAAAATGGCAGAAAATCCAGTCGGATATGAAAACGAATCGAGATAACCGGTCGAGATCGAGGCGTATGTTTGCGATTTTTCAGGTGAAGATGTACTTCAAGAAATGGGTCCAATCTCCGCAATTGAAACTGATGGTGTGAGCAAAGATTGTCAGACACTAGGAGTTAAATCACAAGAAAATAATTTAGAAGCTATAAACTGTAAGAAAAGTGATGTCAAAGCAGAATGTGCAAGCAAAACAGACACTGATAATGGTGAAGAGAAATGGTCAGTTGAAAAAGCTGTAGAGATGTCTTATAAAGAGTTTTGCTTCAAAGGTACAATCATATATTCCCAAAATATGGACGACTGTAACTTATTATGTGATGATATTATATCCAGTATTGATGCAAATTCCGACACTGTCATAGGGTTCGATACTGAATGGCCAGTCACATATGAAAAGGGAAAACAAGGGAAGACAGCCCTGATTCAGCTATGTCTTTCTACAGACAAATGCTACCTTTTTCATGTGTCTTGTATGCCAAAGTTTCCAGTAATGCTCAGAAAACTTTTAGAAAGTCATCATGTCAAAAAGGTTGGGCTCAACATTGAAAATGACTTTTGGAAACTTGATGTGGACTTTGACCTGAAAGCTAAAGACATTATTCAAAAGAGCATCATTGAACTCAGAACACTAGGAAACAAGAAATTAAGATCAGCAGAAAATTGGAGTCTGGAAGGCCTTACAAAGAACGTGTTACAGATGAGAATAAGCAAAGATCCAAGTGTGCGGAAGTGTGATTGGCGACAGTTTCCCCTGCCAGAGCTACAGCAGAGATATGCTGCCACAGATGCTGTTGTATCACTATTACTTTACCACAGACTAATTTCTAAATGAAATCTACCCTAAACTAATCTCTGAATGAAATTGCTCAAAATATCTTAATGAAATTTTAAAAATTATTCTCGGGTATGATTGAAGAAACAACAACTGCATGTGTAATCACAGTAAGAAATGCTGTAGTAGACTTATTCTGTATTTAGTTAGATCAGTTCACACCACTTACCTCATTCTAAGTGCTATTTAATTTATTTTATAGTGAAGAGAAAATTTTTAAAGTATGTTATATTGTTATATTTATCAACACAATATACACATTGTTTACATGTAACTACTTTTTGTGTTTATTATCTTCCCAGTTGGTTAAGATCTCTGTGTCCATCACATATTCATTTCCAGGCTATTTCTCAGGAATGGCTACCTTGAATTCAATGAAACTTCGCAGACTGCTTCACTTTCAAAAAGAAATGGGTGTAATATCAGCACATTCCAGTTGAGTGATTTTTTTTTTTTGAGCCCTTCGATTAATTTTGCATGTCCTTGCGCCATTTCTCAGCAACCACAGGCTGGAATTCAACTATT
>JAFMSR010000003.1:38855181-38921310 GCA_022818135.1 Saxidomus purpurata | reverse complement strand
TGTTTTCTGATACAAGAAAAATATGCCAACTTACTGTATATTATAGGGTTAACTGTTTTGTAATTTTGACATTTGTAACTCTATATGTGGTTTTTAATGGTTGCAAATGTTTTTAATGGTGACGGCGTTAGCTGGAGCCGTTAAAACTGTTTTCAACCATTTAAAACCGTATATACTGCCGCAAATGTCAAAATCTCTAATTGGTTAACCCTATCATAATGCACATTACTCTAATATGCCATACATTACTGCAACTATATATATGTTATTTAAACATTGCAAATTTATATGATGTAACCAGTCAGAAACAGGGAATTAGAATAAATTTTGTAAATCTTACAAAAGTTCAGATATGGGTCTATGACCCAAAGTTCTGCATTAATTCCTATGTGGAGTTAATTAGAATTAATACATCAAGAGTCCATTTGCATTTAGATGTCAACAGAGGCTGAGAAAATGTGATTCAAGTAAAAACATGAGAAGTACATGTTCTTTTTTCCATTAAAACTTGGCTGTAATTTATAAGTACATGTATTTTATTGTTAAGTAGCTGTATACAATGTTTTTCTTTATTGATGTATTGTTACTTTTAATGTGCTAGATATTTATGCATGCTATGTATTTTTGTATTTTGAAATTAAAAATAAAACATACTATAATACCACAAATACTTGTAGTTTTAAATGAGAAGTACTATAGCTGAAGAGAAAAATCGTGACCACTTTTCTGTGGTACAACATGCATGTTACATCCAATATAAAGGTGTATTTTGACCTATCTCTACTTGGTAAGGAGTTAGTCCTTTTGAAAGCTGGTGGGCTCGACATGTTGCACATTGGCATCTAGTTAATATTTGTTTACACAATTTTGCCCATGTGATAATGGTGTGTCATGCACAACATCCAGTCTCCTCCCCAGGTCAAGCTTAAATTATGTTGGTGTTATATTGCAATATTTCCAGTTATAAAAATTCATATAGCAGTACATTAATTTCTTACTGAAAAGGCTTGAAAATTTGCCATCTTTCATAGACAGTAAAGAGACAGCATCAACCATGCAGAAGTCTAAGTGACCTACATACTAACTTCCATATCTGGCCCATATTGAACATAATCTCACTGCGAATATGGTTTCTAGCAAAACTATAAAAGGTGATTACAGTTGATTTTATATCCCAAACTACACAATGTCAGAAAGGATGTGTCTTTGAATGGAAAGCAGAATCTTACTTTAAGACTTACTTTACAAACTTTTAAGATTTATTTGTAACAGGCAATATAAAATATTTGCAAAAAGTTAAGGTAGCTACACACCTTAGATGAAATCTTGTAAACTAAACTGTTCAACGGAAATTGCCATAGTTTATTGTACTTAAAAGTATGTAAACCTCCGAACAGTCTAATCATAAAGAAACACCACTAAAATGTAATAAAATCTGAAACTCATCGTGAATTTTGTAACAGGATTACAGTGAGGGATAATCATCAGTACTGAAAAGTTAAATTACCTGTATGCGGGTATAAGCCCTTAAAAGCAAACTCTCAGTTATATATTTAAAGTTAATCTACTCTTCAAATAAGCCATAATCCATTGAGGTCAAGTAAAAAGACCTCAGTATCTGCTGTCATTTTCATTTTTGTTCACAGGTCTGCAAAATATCATTATATTGACCTCAACATCAGTCTGTAATTGTGAAAAGTATTCTAATATATTTTAATTATAGCTTATATGAATCAGCGTTAAACGGTCTTCCTTATAATTATGATGTTCAATTTGAAGGGTAGTATCAAAGTTAAGTTTTGTGGGATATAACATTGATGAAGGAAAAAAGAAGTGTTACTACTGTACAAATTTCAGTATTTATTTGTTATCACTATAAGGAACCAATCACAGAATGCTCAGTAGATCTCGAGTTCGATTGGGTAATGATCACTAATATGTCCGTCATCTGCAAAGATATTTCACATGAACTTGTAAGTTACTTGCCTGCTGATATAGTCTTGCTTTTTAGTTTTCATTAGAAGTTAACATTATGTGTTAATTGAAATATGTTGTTGTTAAAACAAAACGATACGTTAGTACGTTAATGAAAGTTATTAAAAGTAAAGTAAAAGTTTCGCATGAAATTCTCTTTCAGCGTTGGGATGTAAACTATAAATTGCTTTCTAATGAATGTCAAAACCGATCCTTTTGACATCAGTTTGAAAATTTAAATGTCATGTTCTTATATATACAACATACATACAGCAACAACGATAACAACTTTTATGTAGCATTAAACACTCTAACCTAACAACTGTCTATAGCAAACTTAACATACAAATGCAATTTGTGAAAATGAAATGATGTGGTTACAAGTACAATAATAAGGTATATACATGTCCTATCTGAGGACAGATGCTACAAAACAACATGAAAATTTATCTGCGCCGCAATCACATCACAATCGCACATGCCGAACGTGTCACCCGTGTCACCCATACGCGTCAGTCCGTCAGACTCCGACTCGTAGGGACGCCAGCTTGGAACCAGGCTGCAAGCGACTGTCATATAGCAAGCTTATCAACTTCTCTTATATTTCATTCAGTGCAATAGCAGTTTGACAATGATCCTCAAATTAAGCAGCAAATTGCATGATAAATGTGCCACCTTACAGAAACAATGACGTGTTTGTTCCAGGTTTTACCAGGAAATAAAGAAAAAAATGTTTTATGACCTTTACCTCATCGTAGTTCAGACCATATCTATCTTCAAACTTGTAGATGCCTTCACTGCCAGGTATAAATGAAAACTCTATGTTAGGACCCGAAATCACGAACCTTGGCAAAAATATAATTGCAGTATACAAGTTTATTTTATAGAACTGCCTCGGCATTCATAGTTATTTATAAAGACACATAAAATGGTGGCCTGGAAATTTAACGTTGGAAAATGGATCACTGCTATGTGAAGATTCTGATGCATCTTGATAATCCTAAATTTACTTACTGAAGGGACATTTCCGATTCAAAATGTTAAAAAAAATATTTGGATTGTCGGTTAGGCATGGTATACATTTTGTATTGGCTGGTGCTCTTGTGTACTAGTTACCCATGCATATTCAGCATTTCCCGCCCATCTAGGTATGAACTGGTTATAACCCAGAGGCAAATGTTCGTGTATCGTAGCTATATAATGGGAGGGTCTATTCATAAAAGAGCTAGGGTCATAAACCCGGATTCCCTTGATTCTGCATCTGTCTCTTCAACCTGCACCTGTCAGGGGTCTTGGCAGTTTCACCTGAGGAGAAATCCTTACCTCACCTCCCCTCACCTCACCTCACCTCACCTCCCCTCACCATACTATATATTATCTTATCACATTTTTTTACGTCATACCTGTCGTATGCGCAATCAGTCTTCACACTAGTAGTTGTATCGGCATCGGACCCTAGAGGCCACAAGTACTGGGTTTTGTCATATATTACCAGATCCGCTAAGTCGCTTTCTTTTGCATAGGAGCAATCTGCATTGAAGTCGCCCATTATTATAACATCCTTATAATAGAAAAATATGCATAACTTTAAACAGCGCAGAGAACTGCATATGAAGTATATTATTGTCGTCTGGGTGAAGCGGCCACGTACTTCAGATAACCAAAAGAAACTTCTCTAGCCTACCAAGAACTGTCAGTTTTTAAACAAATACAAAATGTAAACTTACAGCAATTAATTATGATAATATATATTTTCTACAAAAACAAGGTACATTTTATACTTATATTGAAAAATGAAATTAAAACATATGTATTGCGTGAAATATGTTCACTACCTGCACGGTGTTCCAGTGTTTTTTAATGTCATTGTACACGTGATAGAGTTCAGCAATTTCAGAAACCGCCTCATCAGGTTTCACGTGTATTCCGACTACTGCGAAGTCCCAAAAACCTAGCATAATTAGAAAGTCGAAATAATTGTCTGAGCAAAACCACATGACCGAAATCACTTATTTTTATGGCCATGACAAGCTTTAGTTCATTTTTTTCCGTAAAAAAAATCCGAAACGTATGCGTATGAAGGTCCGATCATAATAAGACTTGTCCTGAATGGCATCGAAGTATAGTTATTTACGTGACTTGTTCCATTTTCTAAAGGACTAGGAATACACTGAGCTCTAACTGCTGAACAAATTTCATAAAGATTTGATGACAAATGTGAAATTGTTAAAGTTGACTTATAGTCAGAGAGACGAGCAGACGGACAAACAAATTGACGAGCACTATCATGCGAACAGGTAGTCAGCTCCAACTTTTTGATAAAGATCATTTAAAGTAGAACAATGCATTATCATCAGTAAACTCTACTCAGGGGTCTAGGTGCTATATGCAAAACTATTAAAAAATACATGGTAAAACATATGGCTATATAGCCAAAGTATAAAGATCCCCATTATGCTCTAGACATACCTACCACGGAGCTACACGCCAAAGACGGGTACACATGTAGCCCCCTCCCCTTGACACTTTTATGTGAAGAACTGCAGTGATGTTAACAGTCCTTTGGCATTCTGCTCTGTACGAGACAGGTAAATCTTGTGTTTTATTGAAACTTACATTCTGGGATTGATTTTAAAACAAATACAAATACACTAGCGTTGTATAAACTGACGGTTTAACTTAGAACAACTTTAATATTTTACCGCCGACGGGTTTCAGCCTAACGACGAATGGTTCCCTTTCGAATGGATCGGTGTAATCGTCCGGACCGTCATCATACTGGTAGCTGTCTTCGAACTCAACTGTACACAGTCTACAAGAAATACGAGTTTAAGGTATTATTTCGGCTACCTTTTTGTGTCATTTGTATGTCTAAATCAGGAATGTGTGCGTATTTCGAAAGAAAATGTCATAGTCATTAAAGAAAGAAAAACAGCCAATGCAGAACAAATACTTTTTGATCAAGAAACGTGTCATGAAAAAGACATGTGCGTTAACTTTTAACTCATTATGATGTTCATATAATCCATTGTCCCACAAGTAGATTTTTTCTTTGTGCAGACAGTGAAAGCGCGATGCTTCTTACCACGACAAACTTCTCGCTAATTTGTGTTTCTCCAAAGAATGTGACATTTCTGGTGTACTATATAGGACGCTTTTTTTAAACACTCACCTGTAGAAGAAAGCGTACTGTTCTTTATACGAACTACGTCCAAGCCTTTCACTGACCGCAAGACCGTATTGAGCTCTGGAGGAGATAAGTAGTAGCAAAGATTATTTTCATGTTTAGTCGGTTCCTTAAACATGGTGCAGCATTCAATACCTTCCAATAATTTCTTTCACTTTTGGCTATCGATTTTTATGATATGATAGCTTAAGAATAGCATAAGTGTTGGCCTCTAATTTCAAAAATTAAGGTGACCCAAATTTACCAATAAGACAAAATATTACTTTTTTCATCCTGAACATGTGCACAGTGATGTCCTACGGCTTTGAATTCTGAGGGCATCTCAAACTCTGAGCAGCTATTTTTAGCCTGGAAACTGGTGGTGTAGAATTGTCTTTGTTTTTGATAATTGTCTGTGTCTCTATGAACAGGTAACCTGCACTTTCAATACAGCAAACACGGACATGTTGAACAACTTTTGCAAATTGAAATGTCACTCACTAGGAACTTTCTGGACGAACTCATTTTACCTAACAGTGGTAGCATTCATTTAGAAACGTTGACATACACCACCCTTCGTCCGTTATTGATGTAGTGAAAGTCAAATGTCTAAGTTATACATGTATGAGTAATTATCTATTGTAATACCGTTATAAACCAGATTTTACTTTCAATATCTTTTCTGCTATATATACACACCACTTTAAAAAGGTCTGAAACCCAAATGGGACCATACTACCAAGCAAGTACCTGTGTTGTGTATGGCGAGCATAAAACGTTGGTATAAAAGTCTTCATCAAAGTGAAATAACGTTGTGCGCAAAGCACGAAAAATAATTGCATAACATATTACATTGTATAAGAAGCGGTAGCAAGTGCGAACTATACGTTGTGCGTTACATCACACGGCTGGTGTTGACCGAAACCAGTAACTGTTGATTCAGTGACAAACGTAAGTTACCGTTCGCTACGGCGGTTAGATTTGAGTCGGAGCTGTCACGGTTCGGGGGGACACTCAAGACACAGTGATGAAGAATTACTTATATGGATATATAAATGCGAGAAGGTACATATGGGTGGATTATACGCACTTTCAGGGCCATTAGAATCAAGTGAAAGTATACATTGTAAAGTAAACAGAGTAATTTATTTTACAAAAGTCCTTATTCATAGAAACTGACAACATATGTTCAAAATACCAAGTTGAAATTACAAGGTTTAGTCGAAACAGCAAAAAATCTATTGAATGGAACTCGGCGTTCCAGGCTTCCTCTAGCAGCGTTGCTCGGCGTTCACAGTTAGCCGTTCAAAACATGCCCCGTCGTTCCAGTTAGCCATTTATTTCTCATCTGTGCAAGTTTAAACGTTCCAAACTTCGTCAATACTGGGCTAATGAACCTGATAATTCACGGTAGAATCAAGGAGGGATCAGATTTTAGGATAGCATGCCAAAATACTACATTATTCGTAAATCTGAAATATTATTAGGCCGTTTCCGACAGAAATTGAGGTTTTAAACGGTTTTGCGTTTCTTTACTCGCCGTAATTGCTTCTTAGTTATAAGATATTCCAAGAAAAATACATTGGCGTGTAGGAATTTCATTGTTCTCAAAGTCTGTACAGGTTACCTGTCCACAGAGACACAGACAATTATCAAAAACAAAGACAATTCTACACCACCAGTTTCCAGGCTAAAAATAGCTGCTCAGAGTTTGAGATGCCCTCAAAGCCGTAGGATCATCACTGTGATAACTACGCAGCTGAACGACAAAGAGTTGTTTATAAGACGATGTACATTGCAAAAAACGGATATTTTTTCGATTCTAACATGAATAAATATTCTCAAAAAGATAAAAATCCAGCGCGCTATATTTTACGGGGACATTTATTAGTGCGTCATTAGGCGCAATTTCACGTCATTTATTACGTCGAAACGAACACGCGTCTGTGTAACGACATTTCTTACTGTCCGACCATATCCCAAAGTTGTTGCAGCGCTTCCCCGGAACTATCGCGAATTTCTTGAATCAAAATAACGTCATAGCGCCACACAATCTGTAATACATATGATATAGCAGTGACCAGTGTAGAATTTGCAAAGAAATAGCGGTGTATTTAGAAACGGGCCACGAGCTAATAAAATTTCTACAGCAAAACCTTTGCCCCAAAACGACCTTCATAATATTCAGACAGCGGTGTTACCATGCAGAATACCCTGGTGTAAAAAGCATTGACATTACTAGTATTTCTTAAATGTAAATCAATGTAAATGTACTACCAGTTATAGTTTGTCTGACTTCACGACGATTTGAACACCACTCTCTGATTTACCGATTACCAATATTTTGCTCTTGATGACACAGACACAAACTTATAACTGAATACCAGTAAATGTAAGAGCAGAGGAAAAAATCTGACATCACCACATCAAATATATTACATAATATCATGACATTTCTAGCAAAGGAAAGGTTTCAGTTAATATACTATATATTAAGTTAATTCAGAGCTATACATTATAAACGCTTTTGTCTTTACTGAATGCAAATTTTGAAAGTGTTGTAAATTATTCAAGAAAATTCAACAGTAAAACATCAAAATGAGTGTACATGCATTTAGTGATCTTCAGCATTACAGGTGTATTTTATGTCTGTTTTCCAAAATTTATGGCGCCCTAACTTTATCATCAGCATAATAATTTCGGCTTCAAATGGGTCAATTGTATCTTTGCACGGCCAAATTCGTTTTATGTATGGTTGATATGAACGTCAAAACCTAACAATCATCTGGAAGATAGCTGGTACATAGTATCCTCGGATACACTTGCTCTTATGTGGGCGTTGTTGCGCTTTAAATGAATTTTGCATTTTCGACCAAGCCATTTTGTTTTGCTCCTTTGAGCTTACATACATTACCAAGAATTTTATTTGCATTTATTTTAGGAAAGGGGTCATCATTAACTCCTGCAACAGCAAAAATCATTGCATTATTATGGTATATTCAACAGATACAACCAATTTTCAGACTATTTAGCTCTTATGTGTTTTTTTCAAACGCGCCATAAAGCTGAAAGCTTCACTTGTCCGCGACAGTGAGGCCATAATGTTACCGTTTTCCCAAATGTGCACCCAACACGATAATTCGGCTATGGTTGCTCATCACTTTGCGGCCGAATGTTTTCACGTTGACTTTCACGGTAGCTGCAACGGACAAAGTGGCCGTTTATTTTCGTCGCTTCGGACGGATTTTGTCAGGTATTTAAATACTTTCACGTTGCATTGTCTCCCGACACCAATACCAACTTATGCGGAATGTTCTGCAGATTTTATTGATACCCCTACCGTCGTCCTTGCTTCTATAGTTTTCTCAAACACTAAAAAAGAATTACACGGACGAACTGTAAAATTTGGAAAATCTCCTGAAGTGAGTTGCTTAAGACTGCATAGAGGTATTTCGTTATGGAATAGGAAATATTACCAATTCGAGCTCTGCAATTTTGATGTGCACTTGATTTCAAGATTTTTGCTTTTTTAAACAAAATGGAGATGTCTTTTTCACCCCTTCAATCGCCTTTCCCCACAAAAAAAAGAAAATGATAGCACCAATGGACAATATAGCTCTGTTCTCACAGGATAGGTTCACACGTAGGATGGATAAAAAAAGGTCTAAGAAAATGCGACATCCCATGAAATCCTATGTTTATTTCAAAAAAATATTTGTCATATCTTCAATGTAGAGACCAAACAAATCGCGAAAAACAAAGGGCACTGTTTCGATATTTAAATCCCGCGGATATGATGACTTTAGCCCCGAAAGGCCTCCTACCCGAAGGTTGAGATACGTCCCAAAAACGAGGCTCTGCCAAGTATTTTTGGACGTATCTCAACTCTCGGGTAGGATGTCCTTATCCACAACTCAATGGACATGGTAGATTTATTTTCTCACCGTTTTAATAGTAATAAGAAATAAGTGTAAATACAGGATGGGGATGAAAAAAAATGAAAATCCACTTTTTCTCGAATTTTACTTCAAAACTGCTATAGATGGATAGAAAATGATCTAAGAAAATGAATACCCATAATCCTATGTTTATTTTTAAAAAATATTTACAGTAATTTTTCGATTTTTATGTGATGTGCTGGCTACTTATAATTTACGTAAAAATAGTCCGACAGCGATGAGAGATAAGCGCTGAAGGATAAGGTTATCTATCATCGGTAAATGCGCGGAATTATGTATCTCATAGGTGAGAAAACGTTTACTCAGATTATTATACGGTGAACATTCTAGCAAAAAAGTAGAATTCATCCTCTAAAACATTACAGTAGTTACATTTTCTTGCACTGCAATTATGTATTGAGACTGAAATAAATTAGTATCACCAACGCCTTGAAATAACCATACATCATTAAATCCAAGTAACTGTAACAATTTTTTATATAATTTTCCCAAGAAATATTGCAATTTGGCCTTATTTATAACGATCTGCAAATCAGATCATAAACACATTTAACATATCTATGATTCCTCCTTTAGTACTACTTTTAACCATAACTTTACAACCTGCGTTCTACCAAGTTCACCATACAGTATATAAAGTTATTACACCAAGTAGAATCTAATCTTTTACAGAGATTTAAGTGTATTCTTTCCAAACTACAGACTCACTTTAAAGGGACATACCCTACATCCAGCCGATTATATTCATAGATTGTGTGTTCATTGAGCGTATAATGATAAATAGATGAACCTATGCCTCATTTTACCACAATTAATCAATATAGAGGCATTCTGTAGTAAATCGCATCCACCCATCAATTGTGCAACAACAACTCTACATAGATTATTGAATGGTTTACGGTACTGCAACATATTTTAAACCGCTGATTAAATTCTTTAAGACCATTGCAATGACAACAACGATTCGAAACAATTCTTTTTTCCTAGTTTGGCAAATCCCGTCATAAAAAGCATTATTATTGTGAAAAGTGGACAAGAAATTTTCCACTAGATATGATACATGTCTAAAGAGACTAAACCGTGTCGCTAGTCATTATGAGCGTTGTCAGTGTCCAAGTAATAGTGCGATGAAAGGTGATTTTTCATGTACAACCGAAGTTCTGGTCGTTGCAAAACAGTTTGGAGAAATATCTTACTGAACCTAATTTTCTTTCTCAAATGGACTACAAATAATTCTTGCAAGTGTTTGTTCGAGTACATGGAATGCATGGCCAAAGAAGTAACGACCTTAAACTAATAGATATGGCAACTAGTTTGTGTTGCTTCCCCCCCCCTCCCCGCCCCTACCCCACCTAGCCCAAAACTCGCCAGAGAATTAAGAAGTTAAAAAACTCGATAATTTCAAGAGTCATAAAACGAAAATCGTAGTTTATTAATTTAATGATATTTTATTGCCTCTTTCTTTACAAAATATATAGATACAACTAACATATACATAGATCGATGGAAAGTGCAATTGGATTGGGCTTCAAGCTTTAACAACATTTGTACCAGCCCTCACCAAAAAGTCAATTTAATATAAATAATGTTCCAAATTGTGATATTTTCGCAATACAAGTAGATAATTTTGTTTTATAAAAGAAAAGGAAATTTCCTTTCGAAGCTTCATCTAATACTGAATAACATGTTCCATTAACAGTAAAGATATAATATACAGTTACAGCACATTACTAAGCAGATGTTAATGGTACATATAGATTAAAATTGTATCTTTCATTTTCATGCTAAAAAAAGACCGCTGATATTATAATGTATAATATATATGATCGTTGTCAGTGTTCAGGTTATAGTGCGCTGAAAGGTGATTTTTTTTCATGTACAACCGAAGTTCTGGTCGTAAGCAGATGTTAATGGTCAGTATATATCAAAACTCCATCATTCGTTGATTACTGGAATGAGTTGTATTTTCCAACAAAAAAAATCGACAAATAAAAGTAAGACATCACTCATGACATAAAATACAGGATGACATACCTTCAAATGTAGAATAATAAAAAATAAACCACAAACACCATATAAAGCACCAATCAAGAACAAGGCGCACGCACTCGAACTATGAGAAAATGCAACAGAAGAGACATTCCACGTACTTACTTCGGGATACCGGCAGATCTAACGAAAAATTTGTAAATCCATGAAAGTATTCAACGAGGAGGGTCAATAGTGAAAGTTGGATCATATGTGAAATAAATGTAGATGAGGAAACCGTGAGACATTCTTCTTTTAATATATAAAGTAACGAGATGACCAGTCAAGACAATAAAATTAACTAAAGTCAGTTATGTTGCATTGTTCAAGGACACAGTTCAGTTTTCTTCACTTTTTTGCCAGGTGACCTTGCACTGTCCAAAAAAGTTGAGATTGGACAAACTTTTTAAAACTCTTAGAACTGTACTTATTAACGCCAGTCAGTAGTTAGCTTATTATTTTGAGTTAAATTTCGTAATTTATTTTAGTACTAGATCTATCATCTGTGTAACAAATAGTTGTTTACTCAGGTAGACATTTTTCTCCCTATCATAGCAAAATTATACTACGGTTTTTATTTTGTTGAGGAATCCAAGTTAATAAAATCGCCTCCAAATATGTAAATGAAAACAATAATCACAAAACAACATTAAACACAATATTCACAAAATACTACACAGAAAAATGAATCCTCAAACTGCGAGATGATGCACACTACAGGTCTGTTATCAAACTATACAATGACAAAAATTTGGCTAGGTGCATTAGTTAATTTAAAGATCAATAGCAAACACATAACTTATAATAGAAATTCCATTAACAATAAAGTTTACAGTTACAGCACATTACTAAGCAGATGTTAATGGTACATATAGATTGAAATTGTATCGTTCATTTTCATGCTGAAAAAAGAACGCTGATATTATAATGTATATTATATATGTTCAAGTTATAGTGCGCTGAAAGGTGATTTTTTTTCATGTACAACTGAAGTTCTGGTCGTAAGCAGATGTTAATGGTCAGTATATATCAAAATTGCATCTTTCGTTGATTACTGGAATGAGTTGTATATTCCAACAAAAAATCGACAAATAAAAGTCAGACATCACTCATGACATAAAATACAGGATGCCATACCTTCAAATGTAGAATAATAAAAAATAAACCACAAACACCATATAAAGCACCAATCAAGAACAAGGCGCACACACTCGAACTATGAGAAAATGCAACAGAAGAGACACTCCACTTACTTACTTCGGGATACCGGCAGATCTAACGAAAATTTTGTAAATCCATGAAAGTATTCAACGAGGAGGGTCAATAGTGAAAGTGGGATCATATGTGAAATAAATGTAGATGAGGAAACCGTAAGACATTCTTCTTTTAATATACATGTATAAAGTAACGAGATGACCAGTCAAGATAATAAAATTAACTAAAGTCAGTTATGTTCAAAGACACAGTTCAGTTTTCTTCACTTTTTGCCAGGTGACCTTGCACTGTCCAAAAAAGTTGAGATTGGACGAACTTTTTAAAACTCTTAGAACTGTAACACGATAATGATCTGACTAACTAGTTACATAACTAGTTAACCACATAATTATCACGATACTTATCTGACTAACTAGTTAACGACATAATTATCACGATACTTATCTGACTAACTAGTCACATAACACGTTAACCACTTAATAGATATCTAAAATATCATTATGTATGTATATGTTGGCAGTAGTGGGCAGTAACATACACTTTTTTGTGTTGACATGAGTATCTGTTCACATAAAAATTAACGCGTAATCAGATATTTATCATGATAATTAAGTGACTAACTAGTTATATAACGTGATAATAAAGTGGTCATGTGGTGGCAGAAATATGCCACCATAAGAAATACAACGCGGACCCGTAGTCTACTGGTATTATAACATGCTCCACTAGTAATCTTGGAATCAGTGGTTCAATCCTTCAGTCCAACACTATTATAACATGACAGTCTTGTGAATTAGACACCAAACCTAGATCCCGCGTTTTGGTACTATGTAACAGATATCATAAAGAAAGCAGCAATGCACTTGACATTGGGGTATTCCAATTATGAGTAACCTCTTCATAAGGTGTTTGTAATATGGGAATCAAAACCACAGATAAACTTCAAATGATGCCATCGTTTACCGTCAGATAAGAAACGAGAAGGACCAAACTATTCTCCAACTGGCTAAATCCATCCACAGAAGTCAAGCCACCATAACATCTCACGATGACGAAAACAAACACAAAACGAGTACCAGCTGAAGAGTCTTCAGCAAAGTACCGTGGCATCGACATACATCCAGTCCACATCAAGCAGAATTACTCAGAAAGCAAACAACATGCTAGTTTTCCTCCGCCGCAATCTCCGCTTTGCCAACCAAGATACAAATGCCTTTGTCACTGTGGTCAGATCCAACCTTGAATAGTGTTCATTCTTCTGAAACCCTCAACATAAAAAGCACATAAACAAAATCGAAATGACCCAACGTAGAGCTTCCAAATTCACCTTGAACAGATACCGCAACACTGGCAGTGTCACCTCTATGCTAGACGAACTAGGCAGGGGAACCCTTGCAAGCAGAAGAGTCAAACTACAACTGACAAACTTCTACAATATTCACCATAACCTCATTGATATTCAACTATCAGACACATTCTCAACAAGATCCAAGTACTCGTTGTAGTATAAGCGGTACTCTTAAGTACAGTTTCTCTCTGAGAACTATCCCGACCTGGAACTCCTTGCCAGCCCCCGACTTTGGCATCCTTCAAAATGGAGTTGTCTTCCCAGCCCTTCTAAATGAGGACTTCCTACAGTTGCTTACTTCATATGACGAGGTTTGTGCTGTGCTGGCGGGGACACTTCCCTGCAAGCCGGGTTGCTCCTATTTACAGCCCCCAAGAGGTACAACAGCTGTAAACCTTTTAACACACTTCTGACATTTATTCTTTCGCACACTATTGCCTGGCACTATTTTCAACACTGTTCTAATATTTTCTACGGACATATTTATTAACTTTTTAAAAAAAATCTTGCTCAACGTAATGTAGTGGTCATAAGTGACAGAATTACGTATACCCATAGATGTAGATGTAGAGACATAAATAAGATAAAAGTAAAATAGCCATTCAACACAGAATGAATTATATGAGGCTATCACAGTAAATAAACATGCAATTCCAATACATGTATCGTATTTACAAAGTAATTACTAATTGTTCAGCTAAAATGTATTGAAAGGAAATTCTGAGGACAAAACACTGAAAAGAGAAAAAGTGCACTAATGCGCAATTAAAAAGTCTTTCAGAAATCAATTATCACTTCGATTAGACTGAGGTCCTAGTACCTAGTTAGCAACTAAATTCTTGTATCAAATAAAAGCATCGTAAGAGAGTTAATTTATAAAATAGTTACACATTGTTTACAAAGATAAGAGACTTATCATTGATACATAAATACAGACAGACATTATTTTCATGTTCTTCCCGCACTTTGTGCAACAAACTTTGCCATTTTGTCAAAATTCAAATGCTCATAAGTAATTATACCGGTAAACTACTTTTAGGCTGCGTTCGCCACATGTAAAGTTATGAGTTGTTTTGTTAATAGATGGCATTGTGAATTGCGTGAGAGCACCAATTAGCTAGTTATCCAACGCAAGTTGCAGAGCACTTTTAGTGTTGCTATAAGGACAATATCATCTGCATACAGTAAAATACGCACTATTTCATTGTCTTATATGAATCAGTGCACAACGGTCCTTAACATTATAATGTTCAATTTGAAGAGTGGTATCAAAGTTAAGTTTTGTAGGATACAACATTGAGAAAGAAAAACAGAATTCTTACTGTACAATTCTTTGTATTTATTTGTTATCACCATAAAGAATCAATGACAGAATTCTCAGTAGATCTCGAATTCGATTGGGTAATGATCGCTTATGTCCGTCATCTGCAAAGATATTTCACATGAACTTTTAAGTTATGTGCCGACTGAAAAACAGTATGTAGTTTTGTAATTTAGTTTTCATTGGAAATAAACATTAGGTGTTCCTTGAAATCTGTTGTAGTAAAACAAAACGAAACGTTGTTAATTCCATATAAGGATAAAAAGTAATTTAAAGGTGTCACACGACTTTCTCTTTAATTTTAACTTTTAAGCTGTTTTCATTTCAGCGTGGTGTAAAAATTCGATCCCTAAGACATCAGTTTGAACATTTTAACGTCACGTACAGATAAAGACAACAACGACATCTTTTATTTCTTAAGTAAGCACCCTAACAGATGTGTACAGTCAATTTAACATACACATGCAATTTGTGAAAATGAAATGATGTGGTTACAAGTATAATAGTGAGATCTGTGGAATGACAGCTGCTATAAAACAGCATAATTTCTCTGCACCGCAATTGCACATTCCGAACGTGTGTCACTAGCGCCACCCGTGCCACCCGTGCTCGCCAGTCCGTCAGACTCAAACTCCGACGGATGCCAGCTTAGTGCCAAGTTGCAGCGGACATAGCATACGTATCAGCCTTCTTTACATTTCAGTGCAATAGCAGTTATTAGCACGTGTAACAAATTTGTACATCCTGGTAAAATCTGGTTAACTTAGTTAATATACAAAACTGATATACTTTTGAAAAATGGACCAAAAGTCCCAAAAGAAACAAATACATACTTACAAATATTAATGTTGAAATGATACTCAAGTTAATCAGCAAATGACATGATAAATGTGCCCTAGAAACAGCAATTTTAAAGAAACAATGACATTTTTTCGCCAGTAAGTGAAAACTGTCGTATGACCATTACCTGATCGTAGTTCAAACCATGTACATCTTCAAACTTGTAGATGCCTTCACTACCAGGTATAAATGTAGACTCTATGTTAGGACCCGAAATCACGAACCTTGGCAAAATATAATTGCAGTTTACAAGAATATTCTATAAAATGTAAGGACGGCATTAAAATGAGTTTTGGAAGATAGCGCATCGGTATTCATACATAAAAGTGTGGCCTTGAAATTTAAGGGGAGTCATTTGTGAGGTTTTTGATTTTTGCACTTCCGGAAATTTACATTTGTTATATTTCCAAAAAATATAATTTAACTGGAAAAACAATTATGCAATAATAAACTTAGGCACAAAAGAAATATATAAGTGCAAAAAGATTGAACATTTTTGAGAAAAAAAATTTGACCTCAGTTGACAAATTTTGAAATATACAAAAATTGGGGTAGGGGTACAAAAATAGTCATTTCTCAAAAACTTTTTAATAGATTTTCTTAATTTTAAGTGTATTACACAGAGAATTGTCAGGGTATAAAAATACAATAATAACCAGTTACTGTTCTTTGTTACTGACCTATGCCGTCATATCTCAAAGCTCATTAAAATCTAAAAAAAAAAATTGTCAGTTTTTATTGAATTTCTTTCTTATATGTACATCAACCCCATTTTTTTTATTTTTGCGTTCTAAAACCAAGGTCTTAGTCATACTGTAGGCAAAATATCTCAAAGAAGTTGTGATTAATTTACCATTAAAAAACTATTTATCAAAAATTAATTTTAGTAAAGAGGGTGGGGTAATGATAAGGAGCATAATATTTATTCAGATTATGATAAAAATACCACTATCCCTAATTTGTCCACCTAAAGTATGACATATAACATTAAAAAGATGGAAAATTGATACCTATTCTGAAAAATACACCACATACATAAAAGTTTACGATACTCGAATTCTAGCTAATTCTGCATTTAGCACCTTGCTTTGATGGTGTATCAATAAAGATTAATATTCCAAAAAAGTTAAGTCATCGACCCATCATCATTTTTCAAGGAATTAACTAGCAATAAAAAAAAACATGGTCAATAAAATTTCTTGTTACACGTATTTTGATTTTCAACAGTGACACCCCTTAAGGTAGGATCGTGGTTAACTGCTCTGTCTCACACTGAGATGAGAATTTTGTTGAATCTTATTACAGTATTCCTACAGAAAGGTTTGACCAGGGATATTACATTATATATGGTAATCTGGTTTGTAGGCTGGTGCTTTTGTGTACTGGTTACCCATGCATAATAGTCTCTCTGTTGAAACCAATTTCGTTTGAAAGATTTGAAATAAATGCTAGAAGACATTCTGTTAACAGTCAAAGACCGAGGACGGGTACATCAAGATCAAAATGTGTCGCGCGAGTCAACATTCGATAGTAAAATATTCCACATCTAGACTGAGTCAGTGTCTTGTCTTGTCTTGTCAGTGTCTTGTCTTGTCAATGTCTTGTCTTGTCAGTGTCCTGTCTTGTCTCGTCGGTGTCTTGTCTGTCTTGTCTTGTCAGTGTCTACTTTTGTCATGTCAGTGTCCTGTCTTGTCTTGTCAGTGTCTTGTCTTGTGAGTGTCCTGTCTTGTCAGTGTCTTTGCTTGTTAGTGTCCTGTCTTGTCTTGTCATGTGAGTGTCTTGTCTTGTGAGTGTCTTGTCTTGTGAGTGTCTTGTCTTGTGAGTGTCTTGTCTTGTGAGTGTCTTGTCTTGTCAGTGTCTTGTCTTGTCAGTATCTTGTCTTGGCAGTATCTTGTCTGTCTAGTCAGTGCCTTTGTCAGTGTATTGTCTTGTCTTATCAGTGTCTTGTCTTGTCTTGTCAGTGTCTTGTCTGTCTAGTCTTGTCTTGTCAGTGTCTTGTCTTGTCTTGTCAGTGTCTTGTCTTGTCTTGTCTTGTCTTGTCCTGTCCTGTCCTGTCCTGTCCTGTCCTGTCCTGTCTTGTCTTGTCAGTGTCTTGTCTTGTCAGTGTCTTGTCTCGTCAGTGTCTTTTCTTGTCAGTGTCTTGTCTTGTCAGTGTCTTGTCTGTCTAGTCTTGTCTTGTCAGTGTCTAGTCTTGTCAGTATCTTGTCTTGTCTTGTCAGTGTCCTGTCCTGTCTTGTCAGTATCTTGTCAGTGTCTTGTCAGTGTCTTGTCTGTCTTGTCTTGTCTTGTCTTGTCAGTGTCTTGTCTTGTCTTGCAAGTGTCTTGTCTTGTCTCGTCAGTGTCTTATCTCATATTTTGACGTCATACCTGTCGTATGCGCAATCAGTGTTTACACTAGTGGTTGTATCGGCATCGAACCCTAGAAGCCACAAGTACTGGGTTTTGTCATATATTACAAGATCCGCTAAGTCGCTTTCTTTTGCATAGGAGCAATCTGCATTGAAGTCGCCCATTAGTATAACATCCTTATAATAGAAAATATGTATAACTTTAAACAACGCAAAGCAAACAAAGTGTACGATTACTTATGCTGATTCAAAAATAAAACTGTATATTAAGTATATCATTGTCGTATGGGTGAAGCGGTCACCTACTAAAGGCAACCAGAAGAAACTTCATTAGTATACCAGGAACTGTCAGTTTTTAAACAAATATAAAATGCAAACATATAGCAATAATTATGATAAATATTTTGTATTCATAAAAACAAGGTACATTTTATACTTATATTGAAAAATAAAATTCCCGTTTATATATTACATGAAATATGTTCACTACCTGCACGGTGTTCCAGTGTTTTTTAACGTCATTGTACACGTGGTAGAGCTCTGCAATTTCAGGAACCGCCTTATCAGGCTTCACGTGTATTCCGACTACTGCGAAGTCCCAAGAGCCTAGCATAATTAGAAAGTTGAAATAATTGTCTGAGCAAAACCACATGATCGAAATCACTTATTTTTAATGACATGTTAATTTTGTCTGGTAAAAAATCCGTCAAATAGGTGTATGAAGGTCCGATCAAAAGAGACTTGTCAACTAGTTACTTTCGTGACTTGACCAATTTTCTGAAGGACAGGGTATTCATTGAACAAGTTTCATAAATATCTGATGCCAAATTTGAAATTCAGGGCGTTGAAATGTTAAAGTTGGCATATAACCAGTGGGACGAGCAGACGGACAAACAAACTGACGAGCACTATCAAGCGAACAGGTAGTCAGCTCCAGCTTTTTCTTATACAAGCTCGTTTAAAGTATAACAATTATTGTCATAAATAAATTCTCATAGGTGGCTATATGCAAAACTACTAACTAGGCTATATAGCCTGAGTATAAAGCTCCCGTATATATAGCCGCCTGCCCTTGAAACGTTTATGTGAAGAACTGCAGCGATGTTGATAATCCTTTGGCATTGGTCTATCCTGGTCCCTTATCGCAGGTGAATCTCGTATTTTATTGAAACGTGCCGATGATTCCGATTTCGAAACAAATGCAAATACACTAGCGTTGTATAAACCACCCCGAGTATTCGACTACTTCGAACGCAGATGGGTACTACTGACGACAGATGTATATACATGAACGTCCTGACATGTAAGCTGGAAAATACCTAATATCTTCTTTCACAATGTTTTCGTTCAATATGAGTTTCAGTATATTTGTTCTAGGCAATGCTCAATTGTTTAGTTGAAAAATGACCGACGTGTTGTTACAATTACGGAAATCAGAACAGAAATTGCAACTTTTCGGATTTTTAACAGAATTTTAAGAAATCTAATAATCGAAAGAGTCCAAAACTGCATAAATCGTAAAGCTACACATTTTCTGTAGCAGAAAAACATATTTTCTTTTCGCTATGACTGATAGTTGACACTTAAACAAGCATGGGGTTCTCTTTGAGGGTACTTATGACGAGCGATGAAAATATTTTAGGGTACGTATGAACGCAGACGGTGGATACGTAAAACGCCATACAAACTGCAGATACGTAAAAGATTAAACATAAATATTATGATGGGAATACTGTTGCAAAAGCTGGGGCGAGTACAACAACTCTCCTCATTCTTCGAACAGTCGGGCTAAAAATGTTATTACAAATGTATATAGCATTTTAAATGAGCGTTAAAGGTGGTCAATTACTTTTAAGCAACATTTTATGACAATTTTTACTTTTTGTATATTCTGTTTGAGATTTATTGAATGAACAAAAAGACCCATTACATAGAGTTAGATCCCTATAAGAAATTTACATTTTATCAACTTTTATAAAATTTTGTTATTACTCCCCTTTAATATGAAGTATTTAAAACGTTGAGTATTTCTTTTTTATTTCAATATAATTTCTACTTTTACATTTGAATTGGATAGATATACAAATATTTTAACATTCTGAACCAAAATGCAAGTTTTAAAACTACGTGTAGCTCTGAATTCATTTATTTCCAATCTATCTTGGGTGCGCACCCAAGATAGGTAAAGGGAGATAATAATAATTTTTCAAACTTGAATTTCTAATGAATTCTATCTAAATATATAATTTTTAATGCAAATATTTCACAAATATAATACAATAGGTCTTATATTTATATCTTTCCTTAGGCAAAGTATGTGTATCAAATTTTTACTTATGATAAAATAACTCTATCTTGGCTGGGCAACCAGGATAGGGAAATCAAATTTTAAAAATACATGTACCTCCAGTGAAAATCTTACTTGAATTAAGCGCTAAGTGAACATAAATGAGTGTAAATGATCAGATGTTAAAGTTTCAAACAAATCTGTTACATGGCCAAAATCTGATTATATACCTGAACATGTTTGTGCCCGTGGATTATTTGTAGTAAGATTGTCTCTTACATGTTTGTACAACTTTCATACGAGTTGTAAATACTCGAATACGTATACGATAGGTAATGAAATTGGTCATTGACTAGTTATATTACTAGTGTACGGGACTTGACATCGATATTTTAAAGACTTCGTTGCAGGAGACTTAGAGACCCCATTATCAATTCATTCTCTAAACTAGAGACTATCTTTCTCGGAAAAAAACCCAGCAAAACTAGTCTCCTATTATTCAGCATTATTCAGTATGCATACCACTAAACTGTAACAATCCGATGATATACACAAGTTCAGGCTTCGCACCAATCACTTCTGTTTTCTGACCAGTGATATAGGATTAGTAGCACAAGCATATTAGAATATGAGACATCAAAAGACATAGTTCCGCAAAATTTGTTGAACCGTAACATGCTGACGAAATGTACAACTACGCTTGACAATGATCACTCATGTGACTTTTGGTAAAATTCAACTCCAGCGTTTAGGAGAATTAGTAAAGACATTATGAAATATGACACACCAGTGTGGCAACTTCCATCGGTACATGCCGACGACAACTTGTTTTCTATTAGGTTTAGTGGAAATCTGGCCAAAGGTAGAGCAGAAGTAGCAAAAACATCATTAAATTTGAAGAATCAATGGCCATACAATGTAAATCCCCTGAAAATCACTGAACCGGATGTGACGGTGATATGCATAACTAAGCTTGGCACTGCTTTATCTTAGGTTGAGTGGAAATCTGCCGGATGCTATAGGAGAATTAGCCATAACATCATAAAGTTATATGTATCAAGGGCGGTTATTCCACTGAAAATCATTGAACCGGAACATGCCGATAATATGCACAACTACGCTTATGTGAAGTTTGGTGTAAATCCGCCACGTGGTATCAGAGGAGCTGTGTGGACATTCTTATTGACAAAAACAGTGACAGACATGTATCACTAATAAATATGTCTCTAACGGAAGTGGGATATATAATTATTATCAGTATATACATGCTACATCCTTCTGCACAGACTAAATATCTGCCATACTGAATGTAATTAGTTTAAAACCAATATTTATCCTGATTGGAAAACACCTATTTCCGCTTACTACAATGTACTTGCTACACATCTGCCGTTATACGTATCCTCATTTCGCTTATGTGAAGTTTGGTGTAAATCCGCCACGTGGTATCAGAGGGGCTGTGTGGACATTCTTATTGACAAAAACAGTGACAGACATGTATCACTAATAATTATGTCTCTAACGGAAGTGGGATATATAATTATTATCAGTATATACATGCTACATCCTTCTGCACAGACTAAACATCTGCCATACTGAATGTAATTAGTTTAAAACCAATATTTATCCTGATTGGAAAACACCTATTTCCGCTTACTACAATGTACTTGCTACACATCTGCCGTTATACGTATCCTCATTTCATAATAATCTGCGTTCGTACGTTTCTCCTTCGGTCGTCAGACGTATATCCGTTTAACTTCACCGACCTCTATAAATTTGCTTATATCAAAACGATACCACTAATTCCAAAGTCTAGGGCTGTTTGTATTGATACCTTATACATTTGTCTGTATACGTGTCTAAGGTCATTGATATATAGTGTTATTATAAGCAAATAAATGTCATATTTGGCAACATTACTGTAGTTTTTTCAACATTTTAGGGAAATTCTTTAATTAAAAGGCGTCAGTTTATCATAAAACTTCACACATGCTTAGTTTAAGCATATTAAATTACTACCTATATCAAGCAAAAGGTCGGAGCAATAAAGAGAAATAATAAAAATATCGGGGTTATTCCAGCGTGCCTGTCATGACGGTCATGTATATATATATTCATCTGTCGTCAGTAGTACACATCTGCGTTCGAAGTAGTCGAATACCCGGGGTGTAAACTGACGGTTTAACTAAGAACAACTTTATTTTTTTACCACCGACGGGTTTCAGCCTAACGACGAATGGTTCTCTTTCGAATGGATCGGTATAATCGTCAAGACCGTCATCATACTGGTAGCTATCAACGAGCTGAACTGTAGACAGTCTACAAGAAATACGAGTTCCAGGTATTGTTTAGGATACCTTTTTCTATATCAAGTATAGGTGCGGTTTTTTTTTCGAATGCAATTGTCACAGTTATTAAAGATAGAAAACAATCTAATGTTGGACAAATACTTTTAGATTAAGTCAAGGAACGTGTCATGATAAAGACATGTGCGTTAACTTTTATCACTTTTGACGATGCACCAGAAGGCCTTTCTCTAACAGCGTTAACTTTTAACTCATTTACGGTGTGCATATAATCCATTGTCCCAAAAACATAATTATGTTACTATTGAATAATTAGTCCTTTCATCATGTGTCTGTACTATTTTGTTGACCATTTTTCTTTGTGCACAGTGCATATAAATGGCGATGCTTCTTACCATTGATTAACTTCTCGCTAGTTTTTGTTTCTCCAAAGAGAACTTCACCTGGTGAATGCTATCTAACACTTACCTGTAGAAGTAAGCGTACTGTTCTTTATACGAACTACGTCCAAGCCTTTCACTGACCGCAAGACCGTATTGAGCTCTGGAGGAGACGAGTAGTAGCAAAGATTATTTTCATGTTTAGTCGGGTCCGTTAAGCTGTTAAATAATTTCTTACGCTTAGGGCTATCGATTTTATGATTCATCTTAAGTTTAGTGTCAGACTCTTATTCATAAGTCATTTAAAATGAGTCTCTACTTCACGAAACTGTGAAACGAAGGTGACGCCAACTGACTTTACATTAAAGACATAAAAGATTTTGTTCATATATAGATTTAAAAGTTACCTATGTTTTGGCGTTTGAACGCTGCATGTTTGTGATTAATGGTTTACATTCTCATCTTTTTAAAGCGATTGAATCGCTTAAGGTTATCTGTCAACGATTGCAATTAGAGTATACATGACTGTGTATTTTAAAACGTTCAGAGTAACGACATTTCATACCGTCCCACCATATCCCAAAGTTGTTGCAGTGCTTCCCCAGAACTATCGCGAATTTCTTGAATCAAAATAACGTCATAGCGTTTCACAATCTGCAATTTACAGAGTAACGTCCAATGTACGTTTTGCAAAGAAAGACATGTAGCGGTTATTTAGAAACGTGCGACGTGCTAATGATAAAACTTCTGCAACCAGACCTACACAATATTCAAACAGCGGTACAAATGTATTTACATACAAATTACCCTCATGTATAAAGAATTGACATTATTTCCTGTTTACGTAATTCAACGATAATCAATTTTGTCTTACTTCACGACCATTTGAAATCCACCCTCTGATTTACCGGTAAACAATAGTTTGTTCTTGATGACACAGACAAAAGTTTTTAACTGAATGTCAGTTAACGTAAGAGCAGGGAAAAACATTGCCACATCAAAGATATTACATATCATGACATTTCTAGCAAAGAAAATGTTTCAGTGAATATACTGCAGATTACTATACATTCTAAACGGGTTTGTCTTTACTGAATGCAAATGTTCATAAATTGCAACAATAATTTGAGAGAGCATTGGTAATTATTCAAGAAAATCAACAGTAAATGTATTTACCGTTTTCCCAATTACACCCTAACTTACATCACGAATAATTTCGGCTTTAAATGGGTCACTCATCTTTGCACGGCCAAATGTTTTAATGTTGAATGCGCAAATCCGTAGAACATTTGGAAGATAGCTGTACGAAGACACTGATCTGTGTGGGCGTGCTGCCTTAGAGATGTTTGCAGTTCGAGCAAGACATTGGTCCAGAGTAGCCACGCATACCAAGAACAGTATTTGCAGTAATTGTGTCATCATCAACTCTATAATAGCAATAACACAGCCATATTGTATATTAACAGATAGAAGAATTAGACTACTATTTTTCGCGACAATAAGACTGCAAGTTCACCGTGTACCCGACAATAAGGCTGCTGTTATTTAATTTGTTGGTGCGTCACGTGATATTTGACATGCTGAAAAAAGACTGCTGAGATTATAATGTATATTATATGATCGTTGTCAGTGTTCAAGCTATAGTGTGCTGAAAGGTTATTTTTTCATGTACAACCGAAGTTCTGGTCGTTGCAAAACAGTTTTGAGAAATATCTAACCACTGTTTGGGGGATTTCTTTGTACTTTTTACATGAACCCATTTCCTTCTCAGACAAGTGCTATTTTGAGTAAATGGAATGCATGGCTAAATGAGTAATGACCTTAAACTAAGAGATATGGAAACTACTTTGTGCCATTTTGACTTTTCGCCTCGTGACCCCCTTCTCTGCCCCTAGACGAAAACCTGAGAATAAGTAAGTTAAAAAGCGAAAACGCGATAAATTCATAAGTCATAGGACAAAAGCTCGTAGCTTTATCTAATACTGAATGACATATGTCATTAACAATAAAGAAATAATTTACATTTGAAGTTACAGTACATTACTAAGCAGATGTTAATGGTCAGCATATATAAAAAAATTAAAATTGTATCTTTCGTTGATTACTGGAATGAGTTGTATATTTCAAAAAAAAATGAAACATGTAAGTCAGCTAGACATCACTCATAACATATAATATAGAAGTGTAGAATAAGAGAAAATGAAACTCCAAACACAATAATAAACACCAACCAAGAACAACACCCACACACCTTCTAACTATGGTAAAATGCAATAGAAATGACAGACGATGCTGCTTGAAGACTTACTTAGTCCAAGATACTGGTAGATCTAACGAAAATTTTGTAAATCCATGCAAGAATTCAACGAGCAGGGTCAATAGTGAAATTTGTATGCACAACCTGGGATCATATGTGAATTAAATAGATAAGGAAACCGTGAGACATTGAGGTGACCAGTCACGATAATAACATAAACTAAAGTCAGTTATGTTGCATTGTTCAAGGACACTTTTTTTGCCAGGTGCACTGTCCAACAAAATCTGTTGAGATTGAACTTTTAAAGCTCTTTAATTTCACCTTATGCCAGTCTGCAGTTAGCTTGTACATTAAGTAACAGATCTAAATTTAGTATTAAATGAATTACGAATTTGTCTTAACTATAACCTGTAACTCTAGGGGAAAACAAATATTGTTTAACTAATGTAGAGAAATGTTTCTACCTACCATACGAGTGTCCTGCACAAAGTTTTGTCACTAGGTTTTGAGTCCTGAAAGGCAGCGTTTTATCAAAAATAAAAACTTTGTTGCAGACCTTCCAAAGATTTCCCCCCTTTACCGAAACACATTTTTGTAACCCTTTTACCCAGTCGTGAAATGCGGCTAGATAGTCTTCGTTTGATATATGTTGGAGACACTGGTATATAGCGCTGCCAAGCGAATGTCTGGACTTAAATATCTTCCCAGAAAGTAATTTCTTAAGCCTTCGAAATAAAAAGAAGTCGCATGGACTCAGGTCAGGTGAGCAAGGCGGATGGTTTACAACATGCACGGTTTCAGACGCCAAAGATTGGCGTACATTTTTTTCGTACTGATGGCTCTCTTGGCAATACTAGTATATGGGCGTGTTTGATCGTTTTGTTTCCTTTGCCTGTTATCAGCTCTTCTCAGTGGCACCCATGTTTCGTCACCGGCTAGCAAGTTATAAATAACCCGACTACATGTATTACAGTTTTTGTATATTTTCAGAAGTCCCCGCGCACATTTTAGACGTTGGGTCTTTTCCTCCTCAGTGAGCAGAGGTACCCACCTAGCACAGGTGCAAACGTTACTTCAGAAACATTTGCACGCTGCCTTTTGATATGGCAGTGCTACTCGCTATATGTTCACGCTAAGCGGGCATCCTGTTCTGCCATAGCCATAAAAGTTTACAGCAGCGATGTGTGTCTTATTAACAGAGGATTTAGCTTTATTTCCACCTAAATACTGTACCCATAGATATGGACTAATCATACAGTTCATCAAATATCTGCTTTGCATTTATATCAAGCCTAGTGTGGCATTTAATAAAGCCACGAATTTTGGTATTTTCGTTCATTGTAAAATGGTCAGTGTGTATGACTGTATATATTCTCTGTCATTTGAAAAGCAATTTGCACGAAATAACCGGGTATAGGTAGCTATTGAAAACAGATTGGGTGCAATGAAGCGTTTTAAATACTAGGAGTATCCAAACCAAACTTTTAATAAATTTTTTTTTAAACCCGTTCATAATCGTATCAATCACAAAATAAGAACTAGTGCTCTCAATCTCGAGACACCATTGGTGACCAGAGTGGTATATCAGCTCTTTCATGATCCATTGTCTACTGGTAACATGCTGCACCAGTAATCTAGGAATCAGTGGTTCAATCCCTCACTCCACCACTATTATTACAAGACAGTTTTGCCAATGCGACATCAAACCTAGACGTCTTGATTGGAAATTGACACTAACTCATTTCAATGTGTTACATTTTCAGGTTTAATATGTGTAATTCATTTTAACAGATAGCAAAAACAAACCAGAATGGAACATGACAGATATTTTATTAAGACTTTTTCAATTAGAAATGGTAATTTGATTATCTAGTTCATTGTTACAAAACAATAAATTAACATGTATATGTTTAAGACAAGTTTGTGACATAAATCTCAACAGTGAATAAACTAACAATAAATGACATACCTCAAAAACACTGTCATAATTTCTACCAGATTTCTTTGGATAGAAAAAAAAGCCCTGCAATAAGAGACCTTGAATACATTCTTCATCTAGGAAATGCTAAAAGCCCGAGTGAAGCACCCACCCACGGAACAGACTTTATCGGAAAGCTTGCAAGATTTGTAATTGTGCTTATTAGCTCTAAATAGGCTATAATCGGTACAACCCGAAAAGACACAAGACACAAACCTGAATTAATTTACAATTGGATTCTTCTTAAACTACATCAAATTAGTTTCGTTATTTTCATTTCTGTATGGCAAATTTTGTTACAGTTCACATGTCAGCCTTTCATGCATTTTTGAAAGATACAACCTTTCACATGTTCTATTAATTATACAAAAACTGCTAAATTCATAAAACTTGTTTGTAATTTCTGATAGTGAATGTATTCTTATGGAATGTATTATTTTAAAGGAAAAATGACAATTATGCTCTTGAATTAAACCTTATATTTCATTGCAAACTGACATACATGTTACACACTACTTTTGACTACCTAAAGTTAACAGCTAACAAACACTTTAAATGCACTTTCGATTATTCAAACTGAGGATTAAAGGTTAGAGATATATGTATATAGTAACAAACTTTAAAAACATGAGAATTCCATGGGTCAGTCTTACATAGATATCAGTCTAACATGGACATCAACAAATGTCATGTAATCCAAAGAGTTAATCCAGTATTCTGTCAAATAATGATAACTTTACAAGTATCAAAAATAATTATGTGTCTGACATAGATCCATGGGACCATTTGCTAATGTGAACTTTTGACAGGACACATGCTCAATAATCCACAATGCATATTATGATTTGTATTTGCGGCTCATTCCAGAGGACCTGGGTCACGACCAAACCTCCTCATATGACACCAGGACTGGTTTTTCCAGGAAGCGAACTCAAGAGTGACTGGATAAGCTAATTCGAGCTAAAATAAATCAGTATAAACTAACAGATTAATGCAACTATATGAATCTGTAGTACAGGTGTGTAAATCTGCACTGGTTTCAGGTATAATGTAATTACAAACTTCTCTGAAACCAGACTTGTGTCTAGTAAGAAGACCAGTCTCAAACCTCTAGCCTGTGATTGGCTTAAACTTTGAAATCTAAACAATCAACTTGTAACATAGAAACATTTTGCAACCTTATAACCTGGTACAGCCATTCTGAGACTATACTTATTTTCATACATTTAGTTTAAACTTGTGTTTGTACAGCCATCTATTTCACTATACCACTATCTTTGCGAAAAATATAGACAGGACAGGTAACAGTAATGAAAAGTGAGATATGAGGCAAAAAGGAGAAAAAGTAAAGACAATTTGTATGCTTTTTTGGTTTGAGACAAAGAAATAGCTGTGATTGGCACACATGGTTTCTACTAATTAGAAAATAAGATTAAATCAATACATTCACTAAAAACTGCACATATATGAGGCACTTCCTGATTAGCACTATTTCAGATCAAAGTTTACTTGATACATTCATCAGTTCACCTATGCCATACCTGCACGTAAGTTAAAAAAGCAGGGAAAACATGTATATCACTCTGGTTCTAAAATCTAAACAAGTGTCTTTGTGGATGAGCCAGAAAAATCCAACTTCTGTCTTGAATATAACAGTGTCTGCACACATAGTTAATAATGCTGTGTAAACTGGATGTAGTTAAAACAGTTCCAAGTATGTGTATACTGTCTATTGTTTACTGGAAGCCACACCACTTGTATCTGATCCATTACCACTACTGAGACTATTGATCAGTGCTGTGATTTGTCGATGTTTAGCAATTTCTCCGTGCAAATCTTTAATCTCAGTTTCGTAACTAGCAATCTTTTGTTCATTCTGATTACAGGCGAATTCAAGCTGTGATACCTGTAACAAACAGAAAACATTTAGCTTTCTCATTTAGCTCAGTCAAACACTGATCATTAAACTGTTAAATGATTGTACATTATTTCATGGTTTTAAACCAGATCACCACAGGTGTTTGATTTGTGATTTAACATTATATCACCAAAGCTGCTTCATTTATGGTAAGTGTTCCTTCTCTACACGATGTATAATAAGTTTGAGGTTAATACTGAAACAAACATGTGTCATACCTGATCTTGTAACTCTTTCTTCTTTGCTTCAGACCGTGCCATTTTATCTCGTAAGGTTTCTATGGAGGCTTCTATCACTTCTCTTTCCTCCTCAGATCTTTTGTACTCGTATTCCCACTTCAGTGAGGCCTTCTTTGTATCTGAAACATGTAGAAATATACAATGCAGAGTGAATATTATCATGCTATATTTACATCCATTCACCAACAGAGAGATCAATAGTAATCTGAAACCCTCTAATTGTTGAATTATTTTATCATGTTTTTTTTTACAGGGCAGCATGTCCAAATTTTTGCTACAGCAATCAGAGTAAAGCACTATTAGCTTAAATGCCATTGCAATTTGTTCATGATCTACAATGCTTCAAATTTTAACTGAACATCAATGAACATTAATTTGTATTTTTAATGTAAACTCAGTAAGTTCAAGGTCATTTGTGAATTCTTGACAAGTGTATTGATGATGGCCTCTTGACATACAGATGATAGCTTTGTTTGCTGTACCTGAAAACATCATGCCTGACATCTCAGGTTTCACTTCACAGCTTAGACTCTGCTACAAACATACAGAATAACATACATGTAGAAATATTTACCATCAAGCTTGGTCTCAGCTGTTTTAAGTTGTGACATAACTTTTCTCCTCTCTTCCTGAAGAGTATCCAGTTGTTCCATGGTACTGAAAAAAGTCAATTTGAGCTGTTACACTAAGCGACTGATTTCCTATTTCTCTCCAATTTTAAAAACAACTGTCTAATTATTCAAGCAAGAGTGGCTGTTTTTCAAACTATTTTAACATAAAGAGTGGTGTACTTTGGTTGTACATGTACAAGTTACACTTGTTTTTTTGTACAATTTAGGCTATTTTTGAATTGTTGGTTACAAATTTGGATAAGAAAATACAGTCCAAACTACTCCCAACCCAGTCACCCACCTCCAATTTATTCTCTCTATGTAACTTTGATCTTTAAAGTGACTATTGTCTTACCAGACCAATGACCAGTCTCTTTTTGACTGTCCTTTTGCTCAATTTTACAACTTTACAATCTGTCAAGTCTCAATTACTTCTCATTATATCTGATAAAAACCTCCTTTTGATTGCATAACATAGTGTCAAGTTGTAAGTTGGAAATGCCAAAATGTTGACTAACAACTATTCATTCAAAATCGTTTTTCAAGGAAAGTGAAGAAGTTGGTAATTCCTGCAATATAACTTTTGATGATTTGTGAAACTTACTTGTCAAACTGTTGTTTGAGGTTTGTATTGTGCTTCTGTAACATTTCATGCATCTCTGTGAGAGACTTGTGTTCCTGCCTCAGCGTCAAATGAGCTTTTTGTACACTCTGATATCTGTACAAGATGAAAAACATATGATCAATAGTAAATGGTAACATATCACTTCAGCTTTTGAAAATATAGAATAGGATTTTTTTTTATTTAACTGCAACTTTAGAATGGTATTTCTACTTTTTGGTACAGATTAAAAAAACCCAACCATTTCATATATAAAAACAACTGAAAACCATGTTCTCGATTTGATACATTGGGAGTGGTATAGGGCTATTGTGACCCTCTTGTTGCACAACAGCAAGGTGTGTTTCATGAAAAACAAAAGAAACAAGAAACCTTCTGCAGGCACTGGGCAAGATGTAGTAAGTTGTGGCATATGCTTAGAAATATAATTATGGGCCTCTATTATGTTCAAATCTTGATGCTGTATGTCTGTTGTTTGTTTTCACTCAAACCTGCAGTTTCCCTAATTCTTGGTTTGACATGTACCCGGTAGGTAAATAAAGAAGTCTGTTTCTTGGTAACATATTAGTTTTAAAGACTTTGTAGTCTACAAAAGTAAATGTTTTTCATCACTGTATCTTGAATACTAAAATTTATTTCAAGCAAAGTGTTACTTTTCTGTAAGTTCTGTATGTGCCACTGTCAGCTGTTGATGCATCTGGGCTACCTCCTGTAACCTGAAATAGAAATATCAAAATAGACATAGGATTCACAGACATGTATAATACAACATATGAACAGGTGTCAGCTCATACCTCAGATTCACTAGTGATGTTACATAAACAAGAAAGCCATGATGGCCCTATATCGCTCACCTGAGTACCAGTGCACTGGTTGCTAAGGAAGTCAGTGGTTGCTATAGGAACTCATTGGAAGTTTGACCCCATGATTTGAACAAACTAAATAGAGGACCACTAGACAATGTTACACGGCAAATATCTAAGCTCTACAAACTTGTTGTTCTTGAGAAGATTTTAAAAGTTTTTCCTATACCAAGTGACCCCCCCCCAGCAGGATCAATTTTGACCCTGGGGGCATGATTTAAACAACTTGGTCGAGGTCCACTACTCAATGCTACATACCAAATATCTAAGCTCCAGGTCTTATGCTTTCTGACAAGTGTTTTAAAATTTTCCTGATATAGTATATAACTGTGCATAACATTACATTTTTATTAATTAACTAGAGCTATCACTAAATGTGATTAATACCCCCGAAAGACTGCTTTATAAACTGAGGAAAGTCGTAAAAACAGAATGCCTTGCAAAAAAAAACTAAAATAGAGATATTGTAATAAGTCAAGATAGACTTATGGTTCTTGTACACTGCACTTCCTCTCATTGTGCTGGACCATTGTATGAAGTTGTATTGCATTCCAAACAGTAGTTTTCAAGTTATGCTCTGCGACAAGGAAAGTAAAAATGGGCAATAACTCTGTAATGATTCAAGATAGAGTTATGGTTCCTGTGCACTGCACTTCCTCTCAATGTACTTGACCATTGTATAAAGTTGTATTGAATTCCAAACAGTAGTTTTCAAGTTATGCTCCTGACAAGGAAAAATAACAAAGGGCAATAACTCTGTAAATACTCAAGACAGAGTTATGGTTCTTGTATACTGCACTTCCTCTCAATGTGCTTGACCATTGTATGAAGTTGTATTGAATTCAAACCAGTAGTTTTCAAGTTATGCTCCGGACAAGGAAAAGAAACAAAGGGCAATAACTCTGTAAAGAGTCAAGATAGTGTTATGGTTCCTGTGCACTGCACTTCCTCTCAATGTACTTGACCATTGTATGAAGTTGTATTTGATTCCAACCATTAGTTTTCAAGTTATGCTCCTGACAAGGAAAGTAAAAAAACTGGGCAATAACTCTGTAATTAGTCAAGATAGAGTTATGGTTCCTGTGCACTGCACTTCCTCTCAATGTACTTGACCATTGTATGAAGTTGTATTGAATTCCAAACAGTAGTTTTCAAGTTATGCTCCGGACAAGGGAAAGAAACAAAGGGCAATAACGCTGTAATTACTCAAGATGGAGTTATGGTTCTTGTGCACTGCACTTCCTCTCAATGTGCTTGACCATTGTATGAAGTTGTATTGAATTCCAACAAGTGGTTTTCAAGTTATGCTCCGGACAAGGAAACCACCGGGTGACTCCTATATACCCCCCCAAACTTCGTTTTGGGGGTATAATTATCATAAATTTTGTGATTTATTATCCTAAGATATTTTCACTTTCCCTGAATAAAAACATCCCATTTTTTTTATTTTCATCAAGCTAATCTTACTTTTCTCCTTAATTATATCAATACAACAGAGAAATGTAAACTCACTTCTCCAAGTTTACCCAAAGTTCATAACTTATGTAATATCTAATAATAGCTTCCGAAACCTTGATAGAATTTTAGCATGACCAAAGGTGACCTGATAATTTTCTAGACATATGCCCTGTATAAAGGAAGAATTATATAAGCCCCAGGTCAAAAGGTGACTATTCTCAAACACTTTAAAAATGTCAGGAACTAGTAGAGTCAACTTCGTTAACTCGAGCATCAATTACTTGAGGACCTGGAATAACTTGAGATCTCTCGTCGCTTCTGACCATATTTCCTATACATTTAACTACGGTACACATCACCATGGATAACTCGAGCACTGATAACATGAGGAACATCTGCAGTCCCACTGGCTAGTTTTCTTACTAATTTACCTGCAGCAATGTTGTTTCAAATGGAATTTAAAATACATGTACTTTCATTTTGTTTTCAATGACTGGAATAAATAACATCATAAAACAGAAATAGTAGAAAACATTTCACTTGAAAATGTCAAGAGTGTTATATAAATACGAGTCACCGGTACTGTGGAAATAAAACTGATTTCTTTTCATTAAATCAATTCATCATAGAACATTTGCTACGTCATTAATACAGCTGGTGCATATTTAAGATTAACAGCAATATTACTGACTGTAACAGATAAAGAAATCAATGCACTTTTTTTAATAAGACTAATAGTGATTGTAAAATGTCCGGAATTCGGGTAACTCAGGAACATTGAGAACTCGAGCATTTTACTTGGGCCCATGGGACTTTGAGTTATTAAAGTTTTACTGTTCAGTTTTCTTCTTTGGCCAGTGGTAAAAATCAAAGAGACATTTTTTATGGTAATACCCTAGGTCCATAATGAATTAAAACTTTTGTAGAAGGAAACCAAGAATCATCCACACCAAATATAATCAACATCCATCAAGCGGTCTGGAAGAAGATGTCACTTGAATTAAAATGTTAACAGACACATTTTTGAGGACGACAGATGACAGAAAAAAACTAAGCATATGCTCAGGGGAGCTAAAAACAAGATGAAACATATTACGAGTCTTCTGACTTTTTGGTAAACAGGTTTCCGGACGTGTGAATAAAAACTTCCAGTACATAACAAGTTATTAAATATAACAACCTACTGGGCTAAAACTGAAATACATGTACGTTTTGTAATTTTTTTAACATACAAACGTATAGACAGCAATTTTCTTTACTTTTGATTTTCAGTATGTAGATCTTCTATTTCCTTGGTACATCTTTCTATTTTATTTCTCATGTCTGAACCGTCTCCGTCCAAACTTTTACACTTTTTCTCTGCCTGGATCAGTAATGACCGCAATCTGTTACACTAAAATAGAAAGGCAAGTGTAAATGTACAGAACCCAAATCTAACTAGTTCTTCGTATGTTTAATGTTTTGCACAGTTTTTGTTTAAAATCAAATTTTGTTTACTCAAGCCATTTACAAACATGGTGGCACTAAAATACTCACATATAAACAACTGATCTGCAGCCTTGAATCAATTTATAATATACATGTATACCTCTGCCTCATCTTGGCCTTTTCTAGATCTATACTGAGTCAACATTCTGTCTGCCTGGGTCAGTGATAATGTTTTAGCTTCTAGTAAATCTTGCAAGTGCTGCTCTTTTGTCTAAATTATCAAAAAACTTAAGTTAGAACATACATGAAATATACTGGAAACTTAGGTATCTTGTTGCTATTATTAATGTCTGGAGTTTCGCAACCACTAAAATTACATATCAACCAGTACAAGCACTATCAAAATGACCAATACTACGAAAAAAGATTTTTTGGAATCAGGGGCAATAACTCGACTTATATGTAATTTAATTAATCTGATCTAGACCACGATTTAACTTGCCAGTGATATTATGAGGTAAGCTAAAAACTTAAAAAATAGATTTTACGTAAAGTACTTAATATATTACGGACATTGTATCTACCGTGTTGCTAAGCAACATGAAAGTTCACTCACCTGTAGGGCTTGCAAAGACCTCTCATAGATTGCAACAATCTCAGAGTCTTGAACATCCTTAAACTGAAATAGAAAAACAATCAGTAATCACAAAAACAAACCAACTTAAGATACACATTTTACATCCTTAGACCAGGCAACATATTCACACAAACAATACTGTGAATTAACTTGGTTTCAGTATTTCTGACCTTATGTTTATTTTTACACCAGTTTGAATTAGTTTTGATGCATTTTAGTAGGATTTAGTACACAAAATGTTTCACAGTAATCCAGCTTTAACACAGTAATTATCAATTATCATTTTATTTGTTTAAAAACACAAACCATCATCAAAGTCTCAGGAGAGCTAAAACAAGATGTCTTATATATTTGTTCAAAAAAACAAAAGTAGATGCTATAAATATAGTGCAGTATTATTTTAATATTGCAAAAAAATACTTACACCAAGTCCACTGTTCACTTTTTCTATCAGAGACTGTATAGACTCGTTGATTTCAGTATCGGAGTTATTTGACAAATCGCTGTTTTTATACGAGACCTTCTCTCTCATGTAGGTCACAGGGATGTTTTCCTTGTCCTCTAAATGCATCCTCTTGTTGGGATATCTGGACAGAGGATCCTGTATCACAGCCTGCTGGCGTTTCTCCTTTGCAGCATTCTGACTGGCCAATACATCACCAAGTCTGAAATAAGTTATGTATATGCAAAATGTCAAATATTGCCTGATTTTGTATCTCTTATCCTTCTTCAGCTATATCTGCCTCTGCAACCAATGAACAGCAAGCAAGGTGACGTCTAAGCTGTTTGCTACTCAACTAAAAAATTCTATAAAAAACAAGAGGGCCAAGATGGCCCTATATCGCTTACCTTGGTACAAAACCACTTGCCTGGTGGAAGATCACTAGACAATGTTATATACCAAATAGGTTTTTCTATATATTTCTTTGTAAAACAAGTGACACCCCCCGGCAAGATCAATTTTGACCCCAGGGGCATAATTTGAACAAACTTTGAAGAGGTCTACTAGGCAATGCTACATGTTAAATATCTAAGCTCTAAGCCTTGTGGTTTCAAAGAAGATTTTTAAAGTTTTTCCTATATATGCCTTTGTAAAACTAAATGACAAGGGCAAGGTCAATTTTGACTGGGGGGGAGGTGTCATAATTTGAACAATCTTGGTAGAAGTCCACTAGCAAATGCTACATGCCAAATATCTAAGCTCTAGGCCTTGTGATTTCAGAGAAAAAGATTTTTAAAGTTTTTCCTATATAAGCCTATGCAAAACTAAGTGACCACCCGTGCGGGGTCGATTTTGTCCCTGGGGTCATAATTTGAACAATCTGGTAGAGGTCCACTAGACAATACTACATGCTCAATATCTAAGCTCTAGGCCTTGTGGTTTCAGAGAAGAAGATTTTAAGTTTTTCCTATTTGTTGCCATAGCAACCAGAGCTCTGCATGGAATGGAATTCTTTGAACAACTTTGATAAAGCTTCATGCAAGGAACATCCCTGCAAAGTTTCATCAACATTGGCCCAATGTTTCAGAGAAGATGTCGTTTGTAGGGAATGGTGGACGGATGGACGGACAGACGTACGACGGACCCTGGTTGGAGAGGGATCCTAATAGCTCACTCTGGCACTTTGTGCCAGGTGAGCTTAACGGCATGTACAATGTTAACCATCATTTGGATGAGCAAGTTAGGGAAAATTACTGATATACTGCAATAAAACACCTAAGTGATTGCATTACAATTTCAAAAACAATTAGCTAAACTGATGATGTTCTTCAACACTGTATCTGAGCATGGGTAATTTATCATCTCATCTAACTTATCATACTTACATACAAGTTTGAAACCCCTCCAGTTTCGAGCACATCTGTATCAAGTTTAATGTGTCAGTTACCCGCTGACGGTTTGTACTACAGAGTCCACATGCCAAGAATGGGACAACTTTCTCCTCCTGAAAATTCATGAATTAGACTTATTTAGTGTACCTTAATACCACACAATCCCTTGAAACAAATGCAAACCTAAAAAGTCATGACTATCTGAAATCAAATAGCCTTTATAATACTCGGGAGTACAAGTTTTTGTTAAAAAAAATCCACAGATAATTAAGAACAAGTGACAGGAAATTGTCACAAAACCAGGTTTTCATTTTCCAGTCTGCTGGCCGAGCGCAAATGTGTTTTTAAAGTCAGTAGATATACATAATGTGAAAAAGAAACAAAGGTCTTCTTCTATATATTACATGTGTAAAAAAAGCAAAGGGCCATAATTCAGGCAAAATTGATCCAAACACAAAACCCAGACAATATGCACGAGGGCACTTGATGACAACAGTTCTGTGAGAGTTTGGTTTAAATATCTTGAGAAATGTAGGAGGAAGTGGGCACGTGACAGTATTCTTCTATATATAACATATGTGGAAAAAAAGCAAAGGCCATAACTCAGGCAAAAATTATAGAAGAAAAAAAAAAGAAAAAAAAATTTAAAAAAAATTGCTCTGTGTGGGGTTTGAACTGCTGGTCTCATGAGAAATTTTGTCATCTTACTGTAACAGAATACTCCAAAGTATACAGGACTGGTAATCTATTCTAAAAATAGACAGTAATAACAGAGTATTCTCCCTTTTATAATAACAGAGTATTCTCCCTTTTATATATAAGGAGACACAAAAATTGCTAACGGACGGACGGACAGACACCCAGGGGCAGAACATTATATATTCAAAATTCTTTAGTTCACAATTATAGTTCTGTGAAAGTTTGGTTGAAATCCCTTGAGAAATGTAGGAGGTGCACACAGAAGAGTATTTCTCTATATATATTACATTATGTGGAAAAAAACAAAGGCCCATAATTCTGTCAAAAATGATCAAATCACAAAACCCCGACAATATGCGCCAGGGCACTTGGTGACAATAATTCTGTGAAAGTTTGGTTGAAATCCCTCGAGAAGTGTAGAAGGAGTTGCGCACAGAAGAATTACATATGTGAAAAAAAACAAGTGACAGGAAATTGTCACAAACCAGGTTTTCATTTTCCAGTCTGCTGGCCGAGCGCAAATGTATTCTTCTATATATAACATATGTGGAAAAAAAGCAAATAGAGGATAATTGTTGGTTTCGGTGTAAGATCACGTTATAATTTCACCGAGTGGGCACCAAAAGTGATATTTTCACGAGTGGCACAGCCACGAGTGAAAATAACTACTTTTGGTGTTCACGAGTGAAATTAACGTGAAATTACACCGATACCAACAATTTTTCTGTTTATTTTATGGTTAAAACTCTATTTTTATTGAGTTTGTTTCTATAAAACATCGAAAATCGCGGGAAACGTCATCAGAAAACATAGAACAAATGACGTCATTTAAACGAGCGTCATCGTCGCATGGTCTCCAGCATTAATAACGCTCGGTATATTTTTTGACGTAAATCCGGGCTAAAGATTGCAAAAACAGTGAAAAATAAAAATGGTAATCCACTGTTTCAAAACTGTGGATTATCACTTTTATTTCACTGAGAAAACTCTATAATTCACTGGAAAACATAAAATAAAGGGCCATAATTCAGGCAAAAATTATTAAAAAAAAAAAGAAAGAAAGAAAAAAAAAAAAAAAAAATGCTCTGTGTGGGGTTTGAACCGCTGGTCTCATGAGAAATTTTGTCATCTTACTGTAACAGAATACTCCAAAGTATACAGGACTGGTAATCTATTCTAAAAATAGACAGTAATAACAGAGTATTCTCCCTTTTATAATAACAGAGTATTCTCCCTTTTATATATACTTAAATAAGGAGACACAAAATTGCTAACGGACAGACGGACGGACGGACGACCAGGGGCAGAACATTATATATTCAATATTCTTTAGTTAACAATTATAGTTCTGTGAAAGTTTGGTTGAAATCCCTTGAGAAATGTAGGAGTTGCACACAGAAGAGTATTTCTCTATATATATTACATTATGTGGAAAAAAACAAAGGCCCATAATTCTGTCAAAAATGATCAAATCACAAAACCCCGACAATATGCACCAGGGCACTTGGTGACAATAATTCTGTGAAAGTTTGGTTGAAATCCCTTGAGAAGTGTAGAAGGAGTTGCGCACAGAAGAATTACATGTGAAAAAAAACAAAGGGCCATAATTCTGTCAAAAATGACCAAATCACAAAACCCGGAATATATGCGCCAGGGCACTTCATGACAATACTTCTGTGAAAGTTTGGTTGAAATCCGTTGAGAAATGTAGGAGGAGTTGCGCACAGAAGAATTACATGTGAAAAAAAACAAAGGGCCATAATTCTGTCAAAAATGACCGAATCACAAAACCCCGACAATATGCGCCAGGGCACTTCATGACAATACCTCTGTGAAAGTTTGGTTGAAATCCGTTGAGAAATGTAGGAGGAGTTGCGCACAGAAGAAATTGTTTACGCCCGCCCGCCTGCCGACATACCCCAATCTAATAACCAGGATTTTTCCTTCGGAAAACCGGGTTAACAAAGGGCCATAATTCTGTCAAAAATGACCAAATCACAAAACCCGACAATATGCGCCAGGGCACTTCATGACAATACTTCTGTGAAAGTTTGGTTGAAATCCGTTGAGAAATGTAGGAGGAGTTGCGCACAGAAGAAATTGTTTATGCCCGCCCGCCCGCTGACATACCTCAATCTAATAACCAGGACTTTTCCTTCGGAAAACCTGGTTAAAAACTTTTCAGCTATGAAAAACTTTTGACTTTTGATTTTTATTGTTATAAACATAAAGATAGATTGTTGAACATTTCTTGCAAAAGGCATGTAGACAGAAATTCAAACTATAGACACAGTTAAAAGTAGAACTAATTCATACACAAACTATGAAATACAAACATCCTCAGATCAGAAGTTGTTCTTAATGCCTTTTTCTCTCTCTAAAATCTGCAAAGAGCCCTTGTTTCAAATGCTTTACCTGAAGGGTGGTTATGAAGAAATCTTCTAACACTTTGTTCTTGATTCTAGCTACCAGATCCAGCAAGTTCAGCACTAGATCTACTCCAACATTACTGAAATGAACAATCAACATAAACTTGGTTTTGCCCAACTGTTAAAGGCAGTCAATCACATTTAAGCATCATTTGATGACAATATTTACTTTTTGTATATTTTGTTAGAGATTTATTTAAGGAACAAAAAGACCCATTACATATAGATAGATCCATATTAGAAATTTACATTTTATTAACTTTTATAAAATTTTGTTATTACTCCCCTTTAATCATACCTGTGAACCATTTTTGATAGAAATGAGGGAGATTTGTCCTAAAAATGAGGGAGATTGGAAATTTTTGCGGGAGATTTTTACTTGTCCATGCGCTTCAAGCTTATAGTCACAAATGATAAATGACATTGTAAAGCTGCTTTAAACATCGGTTTTCAATCATAGCATTTTTAAATCTACTTTCACTTTCTTTTTACAATATAATTATCCGTGAAGTGAAAGTAAGATTTTAAAATATGCGTATAGAAATAAAAATATATCTAAAAAAAAATGAAAATCGATCTAGAAATATTGCAAGATAATAGTTAAACCATCTTTATTTTCCAGCCTTGTTTTATACCTTTTGTCTGATCTGTTTACATCTTGTGATTAATTTTATGGACTAAATACCTCCAGTGAAAATCTTACTTGAATTAAGTGCTAAATGAGTGTAAATGATCAGATGTTAAAGTTTCAAACAAATGTATAACATGGCCAAAAATTGAGAATCCACCTTTAAGGCATCAGAAAAACAGGCAATGCCGCAAATACACTCAATAACTTGGTTTTAATGTCCAAAAATTTCATAACATATATACATGTACGAAATGATGTCAACCCTTTACTGACTTAGAAATTGCATGTAGTAACTCATCAACTGTTTGCATTCCTTTTATCAAGACAGCCATGTTACTTTAATTTCTATATCTTTATTCACATGTACATGTACTCAGTTACCCTCGTGGATGAAGAAAGTTTGAATTTCATCAAAACACTTTTCAGTCAAGATCTGGTAGTAACCACAATATAGTTCTAACCACACAAATTTGGGGGAAACATCAGTATTCAATCATGACTTACCTCCAGTCATCTGATGGCGGTGTTATATCAGTGATTATAGCTCTACTGTTGTGATCAAACTGGAAGTATAACAACTTAGGTAGCAAGTTTGGGTCTATCTGTTTAGATATCAGAGTGAGAAGACTGTCATCCTGACAGAATACTAAGTCATGTTAAGGTATCAAAGGTGCATATTTTGTCAATCTGTAAAATACCATGCATTATTTTGAAATAAAGAACTCTTCATCATTCAAAGTGGACAAAATCATCTAGGTGTGTTCAACAGATATTTACTAACAGAATAGCATACAGTATAGTCATTGTTACTATGAAATACACAAATACGACACTACCTGATAATTTATTATGATGCTGAAATAATTTGCTTCTTTCATGCCATAATGCCACCAGGATGAGGCAGTTCGATATTTGATAAACAAATAGTACTGTATGTACTCTTTGAAAGAGAACCCGTCAGATAAACTATAGACAAAGAATGATGAAAAGAAAGTTTGTCCTGTTGTCCTATGTTACTTTATCGTAGTGGACACAGCTATTACTATCCGTTGGCTTTTCCTGTGTAATTCATCTTGATTCTTGCAGTTATGACAAATACTAACAACCCAGTATTATCATAGTTCGAAAGATCACAAATAAACAATATTCATATAGATAAACAATGACATTGCTTGGTGAGTCACAAGCTATTAACAAATGAACTACTGTTACTGTTTGCACAGCTACCCGCCAGTGCTTAGCATTAAAGTATGCTTTTGGCTATAAATGTTATCCAAAAAAGATATCAAAATAGAAAAATGGTTGGTCTTTGTAACAGGAGTGACTCTATTATGTCTATAATTGTAACTACTTTACATATACAGGAAGGCAAACTGCACACACCCCTATCATACTGTGCAAGTCTATGGGACAACTGCAATTATTTGTTGTCTTCCTTTCATACTGTCAAAGTCACAGCAAGTGAAAATCCTACGAGAGTGCTCTACCTTAGTAGATACTTAAAAAGGATACTTAAAAGTAACTTGACACATTTCACCATTGCTGAGCATCGTTTTGCTATTGTTGGGTTATCTCCCTCTAAGGGTACCTGCAGTATGTGAAGTGCAGTTGGCAGTATGGCTGCAACATGTTTATCATAGTACATCTTGCTATGTGAGAATATTTGTTCCTCATATATCTCAATAAGCAGATCAAAGGCACCCAGTGGGGCCAGCCCCTGGTTGTCTGTGGATTGACCTGCCCAATGTATTGTGGCAAGAAGAGGGTCAGCTATCCGGCTGAGTGGTGTTTGGGCAAGACCGGCAAACTGTGAAGGTTCCTGTATGTGGAACGTTGCAAATATGGCTTTACATACAACTCTCCGGACCCCTTCCACCCGACACAGTATCTGTAGTAACTCAAATACCTGAAACATGTTATGTATCAATAGAACAATACTATCCTTCCATTAACATGCAGATTAAAATATAATTTTCGAGTCACTGTAAATTAATAATACTGTAATGTTTGTCACTAAAATCAGAAATTTAACCCCTCAAGCAGAAATTGAAAATATGGTAATTTTCACATACTCCTACGTGCTGTCCCACTTCTGCTTGGTTCACTTTCTCCAAAATGTTTCATTTTTTAAAAATATTTTGAAAACGAGTGAAAAGTGCAAATGGTGAAATGTAATTTTATCATTTGAAGTCAGATCATGATGCCAAGGATACACACAGATTTTCAATGAAATTCTTCAGACTTTTTTCTCTCATATCATTGGCTTCAAATTAAAGCCATATTAATGTTGATACGGTAACTCCTTGGTGAGTAAAAGCCCTCCGTTCTTTTTTCATATTTCATTAAAAAGCAATGAAATAAAATTAATTGGCTACTTTATTCATTGTTCTCAGGTACTTTAAGTATTTAAAGTATATAAATGACATGTACTTACCTTCACAACTGACTCATGTGAGCTTGTACTCAGAAGTTTCAGAATCTGCTCCACACAGGTTCCAAGATACTCATAACTAGAAGGATAAAAACTACTTTCTGAGAGCAAATAACATAAAAGGTAGATAAACTTTTGAAAGTTAATTACATCAAAAGCTTAAAGGTAATTTGAAAGAAACTATGCAATAGAAAGCAAAACAGGCCTTAAAATCACAAGTAGTCCATGACAGGCCTTAAACAGTTTTGCTCCTATATCTCTGATGTTGAATTTCTTAAGGGTGAATCAATAACCTTTGCATTGCAACCCTTTTTTGTTTACAGCATGAACACCGAAAACTTTACCTCTGTGAATTAGATAAACTTATGCAATTGAGAACCTACCTTGCTAAACATTTCTGAAGCCTGTCAACTTTGAGAATATCTTTGAAGAGGTCGACTGCATACCGCCTTGTATCACTGGGCTTCCCATCAATCAACACATTAAACACCATTTGAAATGTCTGTGGTGCATTGGAATCATTGTAAAACTGAAACAAAGCATTTGAAAAATCAGAAAAAAAACTTTGTATACAGTAAATCTTCTGTAAATGATATCCAATTTTTCCAGCCTTCCAACTTAAACAGCCAGTAATAATATATCCTAATTGTACATTTTATTTCAAATGTACCTGATGTTAACAGCCATTTACCTTCAGACGCTCATGTTGATACACTACTTGGTTGACTGGTTAAGAAATTTTTGCCTGTATTCCAGCTAAATTTTACAGCTGACAAAATTATATTGATCTTAAAGTGACATTATGACTGTCTAAAATTGTATATAAACCCTTTTCAATACATTAGGACTTTAAAAGTGACATTATGTGCCTCTTACTGCACATAGTGTATTTTTGGTGACAGTTTTATATAAGCAATTTTCGGTTGCTGTGCATTAAAATGTTTTAAATTAATGATAATGTCACTTTTAGTATTTGAAGTTGGTGCTTTAGACATAAAAAAATCAGACTAATGAAATTATTGTTCCTTTCTTCACAGTGATCTCCCTTGTGTTGTAGTTTTTTAAAAAGACTGCCCCAGTCAAAATAGGAAAAGTAACATTTGTAAAGTCATTATTTTGTACTGGTAACAGGAAGAGTTTGGTGTATTGGGTTAAAAGCTATTATTTCCTCTACCCTTTTTTACACACACCTATTTCAGCTGGATTTTTACTTGAAAAAAAATGTGCATAATTCTACTTTAAAAGAAAATCCTATATTGTCCGCTGTATAAATACAAATGCAGATATTATAGAATGTTTTGTTTTATGATGAACTTTCAAGTTCAGAACATTTTATTGGCAAAGAAAGAGACATAAAATGATAGTTGATTATGTTGTTGTTGTTGGTAGAGATTTCAGCAGTGGAACAGAAGCAACCCCTGCATGCAGTTGTTTTTTCTAAAATAACTCTCCCAGTCAAAATAAGAAAATTAATATTTGGAAAGTTATTATTTCATACTGGTAGCGGGAAGAGTTTGGTGTATTGGGTTAAAGCGACTGCACTCCAGATGGACAAGTTACGATAAAAAAAGAAAATTTTCAATTTCAAGAAAACATTGTCATTACTGTATCAGGGGCATTGTATTATGATAACGTGACAAGTTTTTAACAAAAGAAACAATTAAAATGTGTTGTTTTGCTTACTTTTTATTGTAGAAAATATCACCCCGTGACTAACGGGTGGGCTCTTTGGTATATCAATATTTTTAACTCGCATCAATGCTGACTTCGTAGTGTAGTAGGTTAAGCCCCTGTAAATTTTTTGTAAGCGCAAAGATCCGAGTTCAAAACCTGGCTCGGGTAAATATTTTTTTCTACCTTTATTTTTAGCTCTTACACAAAGAAAATAATATTGATGTTGACAAATTGAATATATATTGATTTTACCAAAAAATTAAAATTTACTAAGAATTTGGAGTGCAGTCGCTTTAAAAGCTATTATTTCCTCTACCCTTTTGTACACACACCTATTTCCGCTGGAATTTTTCTTGAAAAAAATGCGCATCATTCCACTTTAATTAATCATTTGATTTCTCTGTGTGATAGAATTTTAACCAAAACCTTTCTAGCCGTCTCCTATCACTTGATAAAAGTCTTACTCAGCATTTAATACTTGTATGGGTACAGATATATAAATTTCAATAGAACAAATAAATAAGAAGTCATACCTTTGCTGCCATTTTTTCAAAGAGGCAGACATTTAGTAGAAGTGTGAGAGAAAACAGCAAAACATCATGAGTCTGGTCTCCTAGCAACTTGACAAGTGTCCGAGTGAATTCCTTCATATTCTCCTGTAACATTAGAGAGGAACAATTTACACTCGAGTAAGTTCTAATATGCAAAAAATTGAATAATGAAGCATAATATTGTTTGTGAAAAGAACAAAAGTTGTTCCCTGAAAATGGTGATTTTAAAAAGCATTTACTTGGACTTTATCAACACTTACTCACTTAAAACTTCATGTGATCTGATGTGTAAGATAGCAAACATCCAGAAATCTGAAGACTAAATTTGATAAAATTTGATTTCAATATAAGCTACTGCAAAGACACAAAGAAATTGACCTGCCATTAAAACTTACATTATTTTTAATAAAGGACTGTACTGAGAAGTTATCTCTTGTAAGATTCACCAGTATACCCATGGCTGGCTGTGTTAGACCTGTAGCAGGGGATACTCTGGAAAAATATTGACAATTAATTAGTCACAGTGCTATTTAAAACAGTAGATTAGCCGATGTTTAGAAATAGAGGGCCTTTTCTGTTCAAATGGGAGAAACATTTTGCATAAGATTCCCTGAAATAGAGCAGTTAAGAGGCAGTACCAAATTCAGTGTGACCTTGACCTAGATTCTAGCTACTATAACGATAAGCCCAACCTATGTCTCCAACTAAGATACCTTCACGAAGACATACTTGTCCTCTTTTGAAATGAATTATTCAAGTAACAGTGACAATATCTGAAGTTATCATTTGGAAATTTCATTTGAAGCCTGCTTTCTACAACATTGAGATTCAAGTAACTATAACTTTTCTTAAAACAGAAATTTGTTTCAAACAATGTACATCTAAGCATTTATATATGAAACAGGTGAACTTACATATTATTCATCAGAAATCTGACTAGATCATCCATGTATGATTCCTGGAAACTGATCCTGTGTCCATATGTAACCTTCTGTAGTAGCTGCATTGCCTGACATATACATGGAAAATAGATAAGATATAACTTAAGCAAGCCTCTACTCTAATTTGAAAAACTAAGTAAAAACTATTGCAGATATCTGGATATCCAGAAATTTCCATTTGTTTATGTATATACATGAAAAATTTGTAAAACAATAAAAAACAGCTTTATACATATTATTAGCTTTAAAGTGGAATTATGCACATTTTTTTCAAGTAAAAATCCAGCTAAAATAGGTGTGTGTACAAAGGGTAGAGGAAATAATAGCTTTTAACTCAATATAACAAACTCTTCCTGCAACCAGTACAAAATAACAAGAGGGCCAAGATGGCCCTATATCGCTCACCTTGGTACAAGTCCACTTGCCTGGTGGAAGATCACTAGATAATGTTATATACCAAATAAGTTTTCCTATATACGCCTTTTGTAAAACAAATGATCCCCCGTGCAAGGTCAATTTTGACCCCAGGGGCAATTTGAACAAACTTTAAAGAGGTCTACAGGCAATGCTACATGCCAAATATCTAAGCTCTAGGCCTTGTGGTTTCAGAGAAAAAGATTTTTTAAGTTTTTCCTATATATTCCTATGCAAAACAAAGTGACCCCGGTGCGGGGTCAATTTTGACCCGGGGTCATAATTTGAACAATCTTGGTAGAGGTCTACTAGACAATGCTACATGCCAAAATCTTAGCTCTAGGCCTTATGGTTTCAGAGAAGAAGATTTTAAAGTTTTCCCTATATATTCCTATGCAAAACTAAGTGACCCCGGGCGGGCTCAATTTGACCCGGGGCTCTAATTTGAACAATTTGGTAGAGGTCCACTTGCAAATGCTACATGCCAAATATCTAAGCTCTATGCCTTGTGGTTTCAGAGAAAAGATTTTTAAGTTTTTCCTATATATTCCTATGCAAAACAAAGTGACCCCGGTGTGGGGTCAATTTTGACCCGGGGTCTAATTTGAACAATCTTGGTAGAGGTCTACTGACAATGCTACATGCCAAATATCTTAGCTCTAGGCCTTGTGGTTTCAGAGAAGAAGATTTTTAAAGTTTTCCCTATATATTCCTATGCAAAAACTAAGGGCCCACCGCGGGGTCATTTTGACCCGGGGTCTTTTGAACAATCTTGGTAGGGTCCACTAGACAATGCTACATGCCAAATATCTAAGCTCTAGGCCTTGTGGTTTCAGAGAAGAAGATTTTTAAAGTTTTTCCTATTTTTTCCATAGCACCAGAGTTCTGCATGGAATGGAATTCTTTGAACTTTTGGTAGAGCTTCATGCAAGGAACATTCCTGCATAGTTTTATCAACTTGGCTTAGAGGTTTCAGAGGAGATGTCTTTGAATCAAAATGTTGACGGACGACGGACAATCATCGATCAGAAAAGCTCACCCTGGCGTAGCCCATTACACCAAACTCTTCCCGCTACCAGTATGAAATAATAACTTTCCAAATATTACTTTTCCTATTTTGACTGGGAGAGTCAATTTTAGAAATAAACAACTGCATGCAGGAATTGCTTCACTTCCACTGCCGAAATCTCTATCGGCAACAACACTAATAACACAAGGGAGATCACTGCCAAGAAAGCAATTATTATTTTATTAGTCCAAATCTTTTATTTCTAAAGCACCAACTTCAAATACTAATGCGGCATTATCATAAGTTTAACACATTTAAATGCACAGCAACCGAAAATTGCTTTTATAAAACTGTCACCAAAAAATACACTGTGTGCAGTAAGATGCGCATAATGTCACTTTTAACAAAATCTGTAATTAACTTTGACATGAGATATTTATGGTACTATACGTATCTGCCATTATACAAACAACGTAAAGAACATACCAATAATATTACGAGTATGATAAACAGATCTATATACGTATTCCTCAGCAGTAAGGGTGTCATGGTGGGCCTGTGTGCGTAAGATGCATAATGTCACTTTAACAAAATCTGTAATTAACTTTGACATGAGATATTTATGGTACATATACGTATCTGCCATTATCACAAACAACAGTAAAGAACATACCAATAATATTACGAGTAATGAAAAACAGAATCTATATACGTATATACCTCAGCAGTAAGGGTGTCACTGGTGGAAGCACCATGGCTCACAACCACACCAACCAGAGCCGGTGTCAGATTAAACTTGTCATGTAGACATTCCCGTATATGATTGTCTGTCACTGAAAAGAGTAGTACAAAAGTAAATTATCCTAGTCTCGAAAATTCATTGTGTATGGAACCGAAACAAAGGAACAGTTTTAACACAAATCCTGAACTTTGCATACTTTTAAATTAAAAATGTTTAAACTGCTTTATTTCATATTTGATCTCTTTTGTTTCCTTACTGTTCTTTTTATTTGTAGAAATCCAAAAAGTCACATGAACCAAAACGGAATGAATGACATTAAACAGAATTTACTGGTACCTAGTGTCTTCACAGCTACGTTATGTTCCTACTTATAAATTTCTATGGAGAGACAGATAGATTGACAGACAGGCAGACTGTTCAGCTGGAATGTCATTTAAATATTCCCAGATTAATCTTCACATACAACTGAAAAAAAAATTGAACAAGAACTTACCCAAGTTGTTAAACAAAAGAATACATTTGAGAAGAAGTGATGGCTTGGTAGCCTGGTCTGATACAAGGTTGACAAGGCAGGCTACACACTCTGCTGGAAGCACTTCTGATGGGTTAAAGAACTTCAGAGAACATCCTCGACTTGTTTTACTAATGAGCACCTGAAAATATGTTCAAATGATATCTTAAAGTACTAATAGAAAGAAATTTTTTAAAGGCTTTACAATAGAGATTTATTATTATCTTTTTTTATTCTTCAAAGTTCTACAAAATATCATTGCCACAACAACTGGAACTACAGTGAAAATGTGCTTTCTTTTATTACATAATCAAATTTATTAAGTGCCATAAGAATTAAATCATAAATGTCATTTACAAATCAGTATACAATACTCTATATGTGAACAGCATGCTTTTATTCTTTCTTGAAATACACTTCAAACTTAGCTATGCATATGTTGTTAGGCTTCATTCAATACAATGTACATGAAAAGATGACTGCCTCTTGTACTCTTAGCAATCTCAGTCTGATAAACTGGTCAAAATTCAAATTCTTTGTACTACTTTCACCTGTTCTAAATCAGGTTACTTCATCTTCGATCATACATGATTGGGCATTGTCATAAGAGTGTGCAAAGGACTGAAACTTACGTCAATGTGTCTTAAGAGAGTCACCAAGTTTCTCTCAATCTTATTCTTGGAATACTGAGACTCCGTAGAAATAATGCCTTTCAATAATGAATCTGTTGTCTCCATCTTGGTTAAACAGTATTATCTGTAACAATAAATCAATAAAGTAATCTATATAATACAGATTAAGATCTGATTAATGATGTACAATATCATAGCAAGATGACAATACCTGCTTCCCTTCTTGTCAAACTTTGCATTGCCTACTTCCAAACATATTCGTATTTTATGACAGGGTCCATATATTAAAGGGTTACAAAGCAGCTGAATACTGAAATATGATGTCCAAGGTCACGTCATTTGTTGAGTTCTTAATTTCCGCCATATTTAATTTGTTAAAATTCCTAACAGGAAAACCTATGAACAATAATCCTTATGGGCACTTTCAAAAAAAATGGCTAAAATTGTGACATTGGGGGTTGAAAATTAAGTATTGTGGATATGAATTTTAGTAATTCTAGCAAGATCAAGATACATTGAAATTAATAAAACCAAATTTCTACAAGGAAAAAAGAAGTTTTTTTTTTTCAATTTCAATTTTTGTGTAGGAAATTGCAACAAAAAGTACAAATGAATACACACAAAGGTGCCATGTCCCTGTGCTCTAGAATGGCATAATTGTCCTACCTTCTTTCTGTATTTCATTAAAATATATGTTAATGCTTTGAAAGAAACAAGATTTTAAAGTTCCAACTTCCTCCAAAAAATTATTTTTGTCATTTTTGTGTTCAATAAGGCCATATTTTCTAACATGTGATGCCAAAAATTTTCAAAAAAAAATTCTTAAGGTGAAATGCTAGAAAAGAGTTACTAAAAATTCAATAACTGCCTTTTCTAAAAAAATATGGAAAATTTTGTGTAAATCTGACGATGTTTAGCATTGAAAATAAGGACTTACGTAAACCACCTTTTTCAGTGTAATTTCTTACACTCCTTACAAAAAATAATAAGTTCAGTATTTCATTTAGCAGCTTTTCCTTTGTCTTGGAAAGTGTTTCATTATCATGAACATGGAAAATAGTAAAGCATTCGTCATTCCAAGTGTTTACATAAAGAGTTAAACATTCTTACTCTGTTTTTTAATTGATTATTCATACACTACCGGACTGTTAAACTGAAAACTAGACTAAAGTTGTCCACAAAACAAGACTGAATTAGCTTTTAGAAAGAGCAAGCACCCTAGTTGAATAAAACTTGAAAGTTGACTTCTTTTCAGCAGTTTTAAACAAAGTTTGACTTTTTATACTCTGTTACAGACTTCAACATCTTTTTCTTACACTCCTTACCAAATGCTTGTATACTTTGTTAGTTAAGACTTAGAACTAATCACACATAGATTAACAGGCATATTTCTACCAATTATTTACTACAGCAAATTTATAGTTATTCTATGTTTATTTGTTGGATTGTATTACAGCACTTTTTATGTTCACATGTACAATGTACTTTGTGTGAGACCAAAGTGGCCACATGTTACATTTAAAGTATATTTCATCATACATTTGATAATTATGAAGTTCAGCAGGTAATATTTATGATACAGTCTGTAGTACATGATTAAACAACTAATGATTTTCTTTCAGACAAAGATGGTAACATTACTTTTAGAACAACTAGAACTTCTCAAAATCTTACACTCCTTACATACACAGATTGGATATAATCTATAGCAAAAGAAGAACATTTCTGTGGCATTTAGATTGCAAAAAACATGTATTTGTACAAACAGCATGTATATCATAATAGCTATCTCTATGTGTGTATTAAACATCAATTCAATTATTTGAGGGCTATGACAACCAAATAATCTCTTTCTAGCATGGTACCCATTTTTACATGCTTGCTTTAATACAGCTCAAAATAACGACAGACAACATGTTACTTAATGTAATCAATGTTCAGAAAGCTCAAAACCAAAATAAGAACAGTTCATAACAGGAAACAGAAACAGTAGAATGCAATCAAATAACTGCTTTTACTGCCTATCATGCAGTTTATTGTGTTTGGTATACTCTTACAAGAACGACTTAGTTCTTGTTTCAACTTTCTTCTTGGTGAAGCATTTTGGATTATGAGTGACCGTTTCAGTCCATTCATTTGGATTTATTGGAAATACTTCATTAACTGCCTGAGCTCCCTTCCTTACACAGAATTGCTTGGTCACTGATAGGTGTTTTCTTTTGTTAACCCTAGCCGAAGGCAGATAGATATTGTTTTGATGTTGTCATCCATCCTTCTGTCCCTCACACAAGTTTTTCTTTGTGGAGCCATAATCTTGGTTCTCACCGGTTTGTAAGATTTTATTGAAACTTGGCAGGAATATATTTTTAGGTAGGGGAATGCACAATCCAGCTAATTATAGCAGAGCTATGGCCCTTTGTTACTTTAAAATAGCCATTTTATAAAGATATTTTTTCTGGAGCTGTATCTTGGTACTGACTGGTTTCCTTGAAACTTTGTGTGAATATAATTATGTATGGCTGGGCAAAGGATGCACACCAAAGTACTGCTACATTCTGTTTATTAATGGCTGAGTTATAGCTCTTTGTTATTTTCAAATAGCTGTTTTACACATGCATTTTTGCCATCCAGACCCATAATTATCTTGGTTAGTGCATGGTTTGTTAAATTTTGTTTAAACTTGGCAGGAATGCAAACAATGATTGATGACTACCAATACCATCAGCTTATTTATAGCAGAGTTATGGACCTTTGTTACTTTCAAATAGTTATTTTATGTATAGGCAGTTTTTGTCAATATAAACATTTAGGCTAAACCTACTTCGGGGAGCACACACTGGTTCCAACAATGTTCTTGTTTGTAATATTGGACATTGCCATGTTATTAATCATTATCATACATTTTAACCTTTTACAATAGTTTTCTTTTATACAGATTTTTAGATCTGATAATTATGATAAAAATTATATAGATTCATACAGAGGAAGTTCAAAACCAATCAAATGGTTGATGCAGCCATCGCATTATAATGAGTTTGTACATGAGCTTGAATTCAGCACCCTTTGGCTATATACATGTACTCAGTATTTTACCATCTATGCAATCTCTTCTTAATCAAAAGTAATTATAAATATGTTAAAGAAAGAGCTCAAATGAGCAGAATTAATGCAAATATTGATATGATGTATGAAATCATGTTCATGCACAACATTACAGTTTTGGTGTGGCTCATTACAATATAATGTAAGGAGTGTAAGATTTTAACATTTTTACAAAATTATATTCAAGCACTAACATGAATTAAAATTGTATTTTATTGTACTCTCTAAATCAAGAATCATTGATTAAACTAAGCTTCTTCTAAAAGACTTTGTGCTAAATCATTACTATTCATAAAATTATGCAAGCTTACAAATTAAGTAATTATATATATTTAAAATTTTGTCTTAAATTATACCTTCTTCAATATTTACAATATTCAAAGAGGTTCTGCTAAGGCCCAGTAGGCAAAACTGGAATTACCTGCAGAGGTTTCTAGAAAATAGATACAGAAATACAGGGTCACAAGCATTTAGGAAATAAATCTTACACTCCTTACATTTCAAAAAGACACCTGTAAATCACAGGCGTAATTTGTATGTATTTAATTGACCTTTCATGGAAACTTTATGAACAAATGTACTTAAAAATAGGTGAAGGATTTATTCCTTTTAATGAATTGCAGAGATGGGTGCTGTTTAAGTCAAAATCTTACACTCCTTACTTTTTGGGGTCATGTAACACATCTGGCCATTATATTTTTGCAAACCGTTATATTTTAAAATGTACAACTTACATGAACTGAATAGTCTTATATCTATATCCAGACTACTTTAAACCAACAAATCATAAAGTATTGAATAAGCTGTATTCTTTCCTTTAACAAACATGTGTCATTTCTGTCAATTTTTTCTTGATGGGGTGCCTTTTTGTAAAGATGTTGGGGGAACGTAACATTAATCTAAATAAACTGAGTTTAGGACTTAAGTAAAGTCAGTACTATGAGGTTTTACTTGCAGTTACTTCTTTTAGGCTTCATACAAGATTAAACTGTCACTGTAATCTTGAACTTTAATGATCAGTCAAAATGTCACACAAAAAGTCTTACACTCCTGACAATTTGAGCGCAAAATTATTAATATTTTTTTTATTTGAAGGCCTATCTCGATGAAAATTGGACACAGTAAATTTATTTTCAAAACTCATATATTACTGCTAAAACATCAAAATTGCTGTTCATATTTAAAGAATTAGAGGACTTTTAAAAAATTAGCCATTTTTTTTGAAAGTGCCCTTATATTAAATATTTTGTAATTACTTAAAATTTAAGGTACATGCGTTAAGGTCAAACTAATAAAAACAATCAAGATTTTTTAAGGTGAGTGGGGTGGGGGTGTAGTTGTGTGGGGGGAAGAGGTAGAGGAGGTACACTATGACCATGTTGTCTTAAGCAATATAATTTGAAAGTTTGATGAAATATTTAGGTGACATTATGCTCATCTTACTGCACAGTGTAATTTTTGTGACAAATTAATAGAAGCAATTTTCGGTTGCTGTGCATTTAAATGTGTTAAATTAATGATAATGCCGCATTAGTATTTGAAGTTGGTGCTTTAAAAACAAAAGAAAACGTACTAAGAAAATAATAGTTCCTTTCTTCGCAGTGATCTGCCTTGTGCAGTTGTTGGTAGAGATTTTGGCAGTGGAATGGAAGCAACTCCTGCATGCATTTTTTTTTAAAAAGACTGCCCCAGTCAAAATAGGAAAAATAATATTTGGAAAGTTATTATTTCGTACTGGTAGCAGGAAGAGTTTGATGTATTGGGTTAAAAGCTATTATTTCCTACACACACTTATTTCAACTGGATTTTTGCTTGCAAAAATGCGCATTCTGGTGGAATTACTCGCATTTTTTTCAAGTAAAAATCCAGCTGAAATAGGTGTGTGTAAAAAAGGGTAGAGGAAATAATAGCTTTTAACCCAATACGCCAAACTCCTGCGGCTACCAGTACGAAATAATAACTTTCCAAATTAAATTGTGCATTATGCGCCAGTTCTGTGTAGCCTCAATATTTCGACTCCAAGACCGACCAATTTTACTAACTGTCTGTCTTTACGAAGGGCAGCCGTGGTATTTAGCTATTTAGCAAAAAGCGCTGGCGCACAATTAGGTGGGCTACAGTTCTGTTGTACTTGTAGTTGTACCCAATATATTGAAACTATAGGCCAAACTTTTTTTTTCTACTTCTACTTCAACCGTGCAACTGGCCAAATTCAACTGGTTGAGCATGTACTGCCAGGGGGGTACGCATAAAGATAAAGAAATAAAGTGAGAATATGTACAGTGAGGGCTGGGGTAAAAATAACAAGAGTACTTAAGAGTTTAGAGAAAGTGTGTGGCTAGTTGATCCTTGAAGGATTCAGCTGTGCCTACTGATGCGATGTCTGGAGGCTATTCCACTCCTTAATGGTTCTTGGGAAGAAGGAATGTTGACGGTAACTAGTAGAGCAGCATTGGTACTAGAAGGAGTGGGCTGCTGTATGACTTATCAATGAGGTTGAGGTGTAAGGCGGTCTGTTTTGTCAATAGTGACTAAGTCGTTGGCAATCTTATAGAGGAGGGTCAGGCGTACCATCTTTCTCCTGTCCTGGAGTGTAGTCCAATGTATTAATAGTTCTTGGAGCATCTCAGTGACATTTGATTTGCTGCGATAGTTGTTTTTCACAAATCGGGCACCGCGACACTAACAAAGTTCTATGCTCCTGCGTTTATGAATAAATTATGCAAATGAACCGCCATATTAGAATTACGGTAAGCGCGCTATTGTGCGCTGGAAATCGACACATGTCCGTTCTGAGCTCGCCACATTTAACAGTTTTCTTCCATGTAAGAAAACTTGATGGTTTTTGATTGCATATTGAATGATAAATAAAATAAAAGAAATATGATAAAAATTGACCGATGACTGATAGTTTACGAGCGTTATAAAGTTCAGGAATTCATCGGAATGACCGAGATTCTGTCGCCGGATAGCGGCTGAAGATAGCCTTTTAAACCAACTTTGAAATTTTTTTGAACATGCAGACAATTTTTTCCCAATAGATATTTGAATATACTTTACGAAACTACCAAGTTTATAATGTGTCCACTTCTTATTAAAAGTGTCTGGGAAGTTAAATTCGTTTGTTTACATAAATTTGTACCTCCATTCCGAAACAAACTTCTGTATTGGTGATAAACGAAGTTATACGCTCTAACAAGCAAAGCCTCGGTAGAGCAGTGCCATGTATTCCCGCTTGACACGCGGGAGATCAGAGATCGAAACTCCGCCGGAGTAGGAAAAATTTATTATTTACTCTGAACATATTCATTTATACTCACACTTCTATTATGTATAGTGAGTCCGAAAAAACGTAACGAATTAATTTGAATATATGGGTTGGGTTAAACGCCCGCGCATGCTCTGTGTGTGCGTGATGTTTACATCCGGTCGTAGCATACGAATAGAGAGAAAACTTTGTTAGTGCGCGACGTGGAACCATTTCCAGTCTTTCGATGTCTGACTTTTCATAAGGGTCCCATACAGAAGCGGCATACTCGACAGTGGGGCGTACAAGTGATTGGTAGGCAATCTCTTTGGCTGATGTTGAGGCGATGTTAATGTTGCATCTATATGTCCATTAGGCCAAATAATTGCACTCAACGGGTGAATATCGTTATAATTTTTGCTAGGCGCTATCCAGCCTCAGATAAAAGCGCAGATAACTATAAAAGGTCCGTATGTAAAATGGGTCTGCGTTTGAAGTCTTATTATTGAGACTATATGTCCATGTCAATGACCTGCCAGCCAGCATTTAAATTTTTTTGGTTAAGCTAGTGCATAGTACAAAAGGGAAGTAAATAGCTATTTACTGTTATAATATCAATGTGGGAAAGAAGGAAAAAACATGATCAAGATGATCCTGTCTCATAATTTGCGACATTGTGCTTCAACCGATACTTGGTTTAGAAAGGTAACAAATACTCCCATAACAGCCGTTGAATGGTAATGAAGCAAAATTTAAAATCAACTTTTAAAGAAGTCATACCTATTCATGATATTTTTGTTGTTTTGTTACCGCTCGTCGAATTCAAACTTGTTTTCGTCTTTCTCGCCCGACGCTTGTTTTCTCATGTGTTTTACGCATGAAAGCGTCTACGTAACATCCCAGGAGAATGTAGGTTAGAGTCTACTAAATGTTTTCCCATTTTTCGGCTTTAAACCTACACATTTTTTCTATGTATAGATCATCGTAAAATGTAATTAAAATGAAAGAAGGAGTTAAGAGTAATCAGACAGTTTCAAAAGTTGACATATGGGTATTCTGTATATATTTCGCCTCAATTCACGCAGAGTAGCTAGTTAACACACGCCATACCGATTTGGCTGGGAACACTGTTTAGCCTAAAGTTTAAGAAATCAACCGGGGCAAACTCAAATAAAGATAACAACGTGAATATTGCTTAGAAAACCAACTTATTAATGTAGATTGTTTCCGTAACAATAAGAATTTCATATTAATCTACCATCAGAAACCGTAAACATATGATACCGTCATAAGATAGTTTGTAGCGGCACCCCAACATATATAGGTTTCGTCAGTTTATTTTGGTTTACAGTAGATTCTACTATTTTAAAGTGACATAATATGGTTATATGCTTTGCATTTTTTTGTTGGATATTGTAGTCACGCAAACAATATAGTAACTTTTAATAATCGTATAACCAGTAGCCCATTCAGAGGTAAACGAACACAACAAATAAATTGATCTCTCAGTTCGTAACTATACAGTAACGCTAAAATTAAAACCTTATGTTCTGGAGTTATTTTTAAATTCCAAGTTGTTTACTCTCATAATCTGTAGGAACCTAATATGAACTGTCAAATGAAGAAAACACATTTACTCAGTTAAAGGTCCATAACTAACACCAAGTCATATTTTCTTTTAAATCTGGAATTGTAACAGGGAAATGCAGTTTGAAACTGGCTTCTAAAACTTTACAAAAAGCGTGGAGTATTTCCATGTTTGAAATACTGCTGCAGAAAAACGAGTGAATGTTTGTGTATTTCCTTAGATTGACCTGGGTGTTCTTTTTGTCCTACTTTCGCTTTGTTGAATATTGTAAACAGTCAGACATATTCTTTGCACATCATTGGAAGTGAAGTTCTTCAATTATAATTCAAAATAGGTATGCTTATTTATGTACAACCTATTTGCAGCCTCTCTGGGAGATTTCTGGAAAATTACAATGATATTTGAAAACGGAAAAACCTACTTTCGTTTTTGAAAAGGCAAAATACGATTCATTAATTCTTTCGTTAAACTCAAATTTTCAACACAATATGGTCACATTCAATGCAGTATGACATTTTTTTCCTTCTGAGAAGATGCCCGTTACGATTCCAGATTTAAAAGAAAATTCGATTTGGTGTTAGTAATGGACTTTTAAGTTATTATTTCGTACTGGTAGCAGGAAGAGTTTGGTGTATTGGGTTAAAGGCTATTATTTCCTCTACCCTTTTTTATACACAACCATTTCAGCTGGATTTTTACTTGAAAAAAATGCGCATAATTCCACTTTAATTATTTGACTTATTTTAGTTATTTTTGTTCATTACAAGTTGATGTATTTGCAGAAACGTTTATCATGTTAACTCATGACTTAACTTTAATCATAGTAAATGGCAGTATAGATATACGCATACTTTTCCAAACAGCTTTGTCACCTCGAATATATGCTTTTGTGTTCATATGATTGTTGACGATTTTTCACATCACCGAAGTCGTGGAGGAGAAGATAAAGAAAAGATAAATGCATGCTATAATATTTAATTAATACCTTTCTGTGTTGAAATGTTCAGAAGAAGAGATATAACAATGATATATGTTTTCCAAAAGTAAGGAATATCGAATTATACAGTCAAAATCATTATATTCATTTGTAAATCAAGTGGTCATGGGTCGCGTATCCCGGCGACCGAGATATAGTATGTCCCTTCTTCGCGTATTATTGCTTTCACTGCTATTGTACATCTCTTAGAAATGCGCATTATGGTAAAAATGATTTAACATGACAAATGATTATTTTTTTTACAGTTAAAAACTACAAAAAAAGTATTTGGGGTAGTGTAGGACACTATACGCAAAAGTGATGTAAATATCAGCACACCAAAAATACATAAATTAAGAGTCAGCCACCAAAATGGGGGTTAATAATTTTATTCGGCCTTAAAGTATCTGTAATAGAAAGAAAAGCGTCAAAATATGAAGGACTCATGTGTTCTAACATTTTTTAAATACCACATATAGTGGATGAAAATCACACTACAAGAAAGAAAATTCGCCTTGTGGCATGTGTAAACAAACGATCTGTCAAAGGTTTTGTTTTAATAATTTCTTTATTCCTATTATAACTAATATGGAATAAAAAAATCGCATGAAGCGTATAACTTGAACAGTCGAGCCGAAACGGCGTACTCATTTGCCACAAGCTTGCATGTAATACTACTTACCAGGTGAAAATGCAGACACGAAGATAAAATATCAACGTCTGTCCGCCATTTTTATGATCATACACAAAAAACCTCACTTGAATCAGCCACTACATGTGTTCCACACCGTGATGAACACAGGTACCCGGCGTTGGGTACGGACCTTCATCCCCCAAGAGCCCCCTCCACAACCCTGGTACCCCATAAACTGAAATATTAAAACAAAATAATTAAATTTTAAAAAATGTTTTCCACTATACTTTACTTGAAAAATTTAAACATGATAATTAAATGATTTTTTTCACTATAAACTTAAAGTATGGTTAATATTTCAGTATATGTGGTACCAGGGTTGTAGAGGGGCGTCTGGTGGTATGGGGGTCCATACTGTGCTGATAAATAGAAGGTCTTCAATTCACATCCTTTAAAAATCAACATGTATAATAATGAACAAATCTAGATTCTATTTTTTTGCACAAATTACGTGACAGTGGTCACATATATCTCGCGTGACTGATTATTTATTTGATACTGTTTTATTTGTTATTTTGTTTGCCTTCATTCTCACGAATCTATAAATAAACTACACATGTTTTCATAGGACTATGAACTGACGTACTTCAGTATAATATCATTTTTTTAAATATGTTATTTGTTTGTTGTTTTTTTGAAGTGGTATATGTAGATATACAGGGTGATCCATAACATGGGAACTATTTTAACCTTGTGTAACTTTTTCTGTTATGTTTTAGCTCACCTGAGCACAAAGTGCTCAAGGTAAGCTTCTAGGATCACCCTGTGTCGTCGTGCGTCGTCAAAACTTTGCTTCACAAGACATTTCCTTCGAAACCACTAGGCTAGCGTTGATGAAACTTCGCATGGATAGTCCTTGCATAAAGCTCTATCAAAATTTTTCAAAGAATTCCATTCCATGCATAACTAAGGTTGCTATGGCAACAAATAGGAAAACTTTAAAAATCTTCTTCCCTGAGTCCACAAGGCCTAGAGCTTACATATTTAGCATATAGTATTGCCTAGTGAACCTCTACCAAGATTGTTAAAATTATGACCCCGGATCAAATTTACACCGCCCGGGGGTCACTTGATTTTACATGGGCCTATATAGTAAAAACTTTAAAAATCTTCTCCTCTGTAACAACAAGGTCTAAGAGCTTAGCTATTTAGCATGTAGCATTGACTGGATGACCTTTACCAAGATTGTTCAAATCATGACCCCGGATCAAAACTGACCCCGCCAGGGGGATGACTTGATTTTACTTAGGCTTATATAGGAAAACTTTAAAAAAATCTTTTTCTCTGAAACCGCTAAGCCTAAAGCTTAGATATTTGGCATGTAGCATTGCCTAGTGGACCTCTACCAATGTTATTTAAATCATCACCCCAGGGTCAAAATGGACTCTGCCCAGAGTGTCACTTGACTTTACATAGGAAATTTTTAGTAATCTTCTTCTCCAATACACTTGGATATAATTATAGTTTACAGTATTGTTTATTGGACCTCTACAAAGTTGTTCAAATCTTGTCCCTGTGGTCAATATTGACCTCGCCCATGGGGTCACTTGTTTTACATAGATATACAGTCCAAATCCGTTATCTCGACTTCGTTTATCTCGATTTTTCAATATCTCGAGTGGATTTTCTCGGTCCCGATTTTTTTCCTTCTTATTCTATATAAATCAACTACGAATATCTCGATATGTTTATCTCGTATATGGGAATCATTTAAAAATCTTCAGGTAAACCACAAAGTCTAAGGCTTAGATATTTGGTGTGTAGCATTGTCTAGTGGACCTCTACAAAGTTTGTTCAAATCATGACCCCGGGGTCAAAATTTTCCCTACCCGTGGGTTACTTGATACACGGAAAACTTTAAAAATCTTCTGCAAAACCACAAGGTCTACAGCTTAGATGTTTACTACGTAGTTTTGTCTAGTGGACCTCTACCAAATGTGTTCAAAGATGTCCCCTGGGTTCAATATTGGCCCTGTTCGGGGGTCACTTACTTTACATAAACCTTAAGGCGTATAGCTTAGATATTTGGCATGTAGCATTGTTTAGTGGTATCCTACCAGGAATGTTTAGCAACCACTGACTTCCTTAGCAACTAGTGACTTATCAAAGCAATTAGAAACTTTGGCAAGCACTGACTTCTCGTAGTGTAAGTAAGTAAGTACGTTTTGTTCGTGCATACCCGGGTATTTCTCATACAAATTTTACAAACAACTTTATCACAGATAAGCCTTTTTTGTAATTCAATCACATAAGTTAAATAAATGTAAGTAACAAAGACATGGAGTTACATCATCATACTCAAGAATATTATTCGATCAAAAATTGAATTATCACATATACATGTATATTAAATGTACAAGATAACCCTTGAAAGTCCGAATACTTATTTCCAACGGGGTCCTAGATCTTATATTTAGCTGACTAGGTTTGACATATTATGTCATCATATGAAACGAATAAAAATGTTATATGATAACCAAAACTATATGCTTGTGGCTGTTAAAACAAGCGTACGGTACATTAAGCTATAATGAGACATAAAATGTGATGAACTACTCTGGCACGAACACAGCATATTAAAACAATAACTGTGTTAAATATTAAAATTGACAATCCATACAATCCCATCGAAGTAGGTTAAAATATACATAGTCTGAATTTGCACTTGCTTCTAATTTATTTAGCAAGTACTTCTTAACAGCACGTTTGGAAGCAATTTTAGACTTTATGTGTTTGACCTTTTAACTATGTTGTTAACAATTGACTCACCAGAAAGATGATTATCCAATGTACACCCAAAATACTTGACAGAGGTTTGAGCTTTAATAGTATTACTATTACATCTGACAAGAGAAATCAGTTATATTATTAAGTCAACGCTTTGAGCCAAACAAAATAAACTCTGCTTTACCTAAATGAAGAGACAACTTGTTGTCTTTTAACCAAATTGCTACAGTTTTCTGATTCTTTACCCAGAACTTTGCTGATGATTTCAGGGTCTCTATTCGAGAAAATGATGGCACTGTCATCTGCGTAAAGTATGGGTTTACATTTAGAACTGATGCGTGTGCTCATATCATTTACATAGCAAATGAATAACAGCGGACCCAGAATGATATCTTGTGGAACTCCACAGACTATTTCTTCAGATTCCGAGCTGACACTATTTACATGAATAGACTGATTTATATTTGATAGCAAAACCATGCCACTGATTCAAACCCATGTACTTTAGTTTATTACACAGGATTGTGCATTGCTGACAGTTTCAAGTTTTGAAAGAAGCGACCGGTGGCGAAATTAAAACAATGAGGTCATGACTATAACATGAAGGCGTCAGAGTTATCATTAAGTTCTTAAACTCCATCAGGAAACCTAAAATGATTTCATACGAAAATGACTTAAATAGAATCGTTTACACTGAAATGAGGAAGATCTAAACACTATTTATCGTATACCTGTACTGACCGAGAGGTCGGCAAACGCAGGTATATTGTCTTATCCAGTGCTTTGTGTTTATCTGTTTTGGTAGTCGTTTTGTTTTGTTCGTGCTTTTTTTAAAGGAACCAAAATACTATGGTTACGTATCTTCGATAGCGTATTTTCGAGTAGAAAAAATGTTTCCAAACGTAATCTGAATTTAAAATTTTGAAATGTTTATTCTCGACGTAACATTGACACTCGCAGCAGATGTGAAAAAATATGACCAGTCATAAAGGATGACAAAATTTTAAATGATTACTGTATATGTTTAGTGAATAATTATACAAGTCAAAAAATGAAATAAGTGAATTAAAGGTACTCTGAGTTGACTTTAATATACAGAGTTGTATGAAACAAGTACATTGTATGTTCTTCTAGCCAAAAATGCGTAAATACAACACTGTATGGAGTTCAAGCTCGTATAAGTATTTGCATTGTATCAATGCAAGTTTCATTCACCAAACTGCAATCTGAGACAAGTTTGCGAGAATTGCAAATCAGTTTTCATTTCATTGACATTAGTAGTCGAACATAAGTTCACAAAATAAATGAGTGAACATTTTCACGTCTTGGAGTGAACATTTTAGTATTTCATTTGAAGTTGAACATTTCAGTAGTGCTTGTCTAAACTAAATTTACACATGCCAACACAACCGTCCCACGAGTACTTTCAGTGCTTTGATTTTATATGGGAATTATCGTGAGTTTCACGTTGGGACGCATTAAAATAAAATGTTCGTACTTGGTGACATTGTTTAATGTAGTCGTACGCGTGCATCGAACCTACATAAATTACAGTTGATCCGCCTTGGTACTGTAGGTGTTAGCGCGTTCGCCTCAGGATAGGTGTGTGTGTGTGGGGGGGGGGGGTCCCGGGTTCGAACTCTATTAAAGCTATTTACAAGAAGATATTTTACCTCTGAAAAACCAACTGAAGAGTCCGGACTTGAACTTATATACCTTAAAAAGTGACACGCCAAACTTTTTGTGAGTGTTAAAACTACATGTAGATCTACTTGACTATGGAAATGTTATCTTCAACTTGTTTCTGCCCTACCGGGTGTTTCCGGTGCTCAAATAAGATCCGGAAAACATAACACAATATTTTGTTAGTAGGATTTATCATGTCAATAGTAAATAGAACTATCACTGAAGGTGATGAATATCCCCCGAACACCCCACTGACACAGTATTTAAAATTTATGTATATTTGATGCTTTGATTATTGGACCTGCACAACGTAAGGCTTCTGTGAAGTATGATTAAATTTTGACCAGCGGGTTTCCGAGAAATCCCCAACATACGGTTATAATATGAACAGCGACCAAACAATTTTACCTTTTAACATAATTTACATGTGAAAAGTCGTGTTTATTTACCCGAAGCGATACCCGGTATTTCGCCGAAAAATGTGCCTCCTATCATTTCGCGCACCTGTTAATGGCGTAGATTACGGGGCTTGAATTAAGTACTGATACAGATTGGTACTTACATATGTAAAAACATGTAAAACTGTTCTGATTTTTTAATGAAAATGTGTCTTTCAGCCATGTGACAGCTACTTTAGGCACATGGCAGCCTTATCGAAGTGATTGCTAAACACAGGTTTGAATGCTGATTCTTGTCAACAATGTACTACTGCCTTTGAACACTTATATTCGCTTATTCCGTTAATTGATACATTGTTATTGCCTTTAACAGTACAGTAGGCACTCAGCTACTTTCAATACTGCATTTTATTTAATATATTGCTCAATTCACGTGAATATTGCGTGTAATATAGTTTCACAAGTCAAGTGTGAATGTATAAATTTTAAAAGTCCGGTTTTCAATCACAAATCATTAACAAACGCGCGAGAAACAGGAAATTTTGATTAGATCAGTAAGTGAGTGTGTACATTGAAGTTAGCGTACATTCACATCGACAAGATTTTACAACTGAAATCTCCCAGTAATAATTGTCTGGACCATCTTAACAAGGTAGGGTTTTCAGTATATTAAAAGGAAAATGTTAAAAACAATAGAATTGTGTAATTCTTTAAGCATTTAGTAAATGCGCATGCAAAGTTGAAAATTGTCGGCTGACCATTCATAATATCTAAGATGTATTTCTGTTCAGTTTGGTCATGAAAGATGCTTATACCACAGGAGTGTTTGAAAACATGTACGGAATAGGTTATACTTATGAAATAACATCCGTTCCAGCGGTGTTAGTCGTTTAATAAACAATGATTTGGAGTACTGATACGCAGTGATTATAACTGCGCATCAGTACGACAAATTATTGTTTATTAGACGATAACAACGCTGAAAAGGATGTTATTTCGATTCTAACATCACCAGATATTACAAATGGTGAATAAATGCAAAGCTTTATTTTCTACGCGAACGCTCATTTAACGTCATGCGGCGCAATATGACGTCATGTGTACAGCATATCGGTTCCCGCGTTGTATATGGTTTAATATAACATAATTTTTCTACTCTTTGTATATAGAGACAAAATCGTGAGTCATGTTAGAATTATAGTTACCTCTCTTATTCAAAAATTGACATGAAAATATCAGTAAAAATTTTAGCGGACTTTTAATTTTTACATAGGATAGTCATTAAAGATTTCCACGGTTTATCACTATTTTATTTTCAATAGATATAAAAGCTCGTTATAAATGTACATGTATACAGAATCACATACTTTTACCCTGACTTTAGTAATCATTTTTCAATGAGTATAAGCTTTGATAAATTATGCTTAGAATTTTGATGTTCAGCAATATAATTTCAATATGCTATGCTTTAAAAAAACTTTCGCCGTATCTTTTCAGGTGAATTTTACATATTCCTGTCCAGAATGTTATCAAGGGTCAAAGGTGACATACTCGTTTGTTTATTTGTAATCATACTGACTGTGTCGACGTCTTCTCTCAGTAACGATCTCACAACTGATGATCATTTTAGTAGTCGTCAAACAACGACTGAGTCTGGTAGAGTAACGCCAGAACGTGAACCAACTGAAGTAACGACAGAGCGTCAACCAACTGAGGTAACGACTGATTCAGGTAAAAGAACTACGGAACCTAGTGAAACTACGACAGGGCACAATGAATTCACGACTGAAGAAAAGACAGGAACGACCAAACATATCACTGTAACGACTGAGCAGAGCGAGACAACGACGAAGCAAGGTCAAACTACGACAAAATCAGCCACAACTGAGTCGAGTAGACCTTCATCTACATCGCATTTGACCACAAAGCTAACAACAACAGTGAAAACAACTGAATCAAGCAGCTCAATATCAACAACACACATTCCAACAACGTTGCCATCAACAACAACAACGATGACATCGACCA
>JAFMSR010000003.1:38839403-38854681 GCA_022818135.1 Saxidomus purpurata | reverse complement strand
ACCTGTCTGTAAAATAAACTTTCATTTTGACCAAAGATCTGAATTATTCAATGCATAAGATAGCAGTTTAATTACATTTACAAAGCAACATTATCATTATAACTTTTATTGTAGTTTATTTGGCCCTATTCCTCTCCAAAATTAATATATATCTTTCACCATTTTTTACAAAAAAATCCCCTCAAAAAGTCAAAATGTTGAAAAAATCTTTATTTAAGAGTTGGCCAAAACTGTTTAAAAACGTAAGTTTTCATAAATTCAAACGCTTCAGAATTTTTTTTTCAACTATTTGATACCTTACATATGAAATAGTCGGCCGAATATCGCCGATTCTTCGTTTGTCACATATTTTGCGACCCCGATTTTTGTTATGTTTTCAACGAAAACGGTGTTCAAAGGATTTAAAAAGAATGATAATTGGCAAAAGAATAATGTCATTAACATACTTGATAGATTTTGTTCTTTATTACATTTTACACTATATTTTATTCATTTTCTAAAAATTTCCCTCCGAAAAGGCCCCGCCACCTTTCCCCTCAGACTGAAAAAAACACTGTTTGATAACACATCTTTTCAACCTTAAAGTGTTTGGGGTTTTTTTGCGGAGGGGCGGATTCTGTGCTTTCAGTCTCCTCATTACGCTTCGTTTGTTAGATTTGGCTGGCGCCCGAAACGACGAAATGAAGCAAAGTACGTTGAACCATATCAGCAGACAAGCACAATTTGACGATTTTTTTCAATCCATTTTAGACCAAAACTTGCATTTACTCATTTACTTGAACACCTGCATTACCGACGAGACATTAAAATCAAGTTCTAAAAGCGCCGATTCACAGTTTTGAAAGGACGTCCATTTTTCGGCGATAGAGTAGACCAAATTACCGCTAGATGTTGGGAATTTCAAACAACACCGTGTCATATTAATTGCTTACACTTGCCGGTAATTGAAGTAAAATCATGCCGTCACAAGATGTTGTTAATTGGCCCTAATTATCGCATCATTTCAAAATAACCTGACAATCACGGCATCTGTCAATCATAGCCCACGATAATTGCTGGGGGCGGAGTTTACGTCGTTCCAGAGCGAATCGAATACTGCCGATTGTGAGCGCATAGCGTGACTAATTACGCGTGGGCGGTCCCGAATTAGAGAAAATGTTTCATTTTAATTTTGTTTGGACGCTATGGGTCGGCGATTTTGTCGTCCTCGGAAATTTAAGGAAGTCAAGCGTACGCCGGGGGTCTTGTGTATTGGCGTACTGGTCCAATTTTATGGCGTATTTTACGGCCGGACGCCGCTTAACGGAAGCCCTGAAGCAGGCTGGCTAAAACATCTTCAGTGTACCCAGTGTATAGTGTTGGACAATCAGAGATATTTCACAATCGATCTTTGAATCAAAAAGAACAATCAAAATCAATCATCAATCAGAAAATAATTGCAGTCTTATCTGTCCATACAAATGGTTACAAAAAAGATGACAAGCCCGATTGTTCTTGCAAAAACTCTTAGCATTATAATCTAGAAATTGGTGCCCTATATGTGCTACATATATTTTTAATGATTCTGGCTCTTAACGTGTGCGTTTCATAAGTCAAACTCAAAGTCATACTTCAGATAATGACAGGAGTATAAAAGTCAAATAAAAGTCCTGCAATAGGTCTTTATTTCAATACATATTTTTTATTGAAGAAAAAAGAAGAAATGATAATTGATAATTTGATCATTCAAACTCATAATCCATTTAATTATGACAGTTTTGCGATCAATTATTTGATTATATTCGATCATCATGACTTCACTACTGGTTTAGATGCTTTACAGGGTACGCTGAAGCTTACTAAGTAGGGAAATCGTACCAATAATCGTGTCAGAAATCTGACCAATTACATTTCAGTATTTCATAAGTGAAAACAATAAAACTAAAATAATTTTATTAATCAGACTATAATCTTTATTTGCCCAACTTGAAGTTCAAGTCTTGAACATCAAATTTTATCTATTTAACGTAAAGTACAACGATATTCCGAGCAGGTCAGAATTTAACCAGTTGTCCGCCATCTTGCCGATTTGACAATTATCACATGACCATTCCCAAGAACCTTTTGAAAGGGATCTCTGCGGGAAATCGCTGAAATTTCTGATTGAGGTAACGGGGACAGTTTATTTAAATGTTCCTATTAATACAATAATTTTCTTATGCAAGAAATTTTACATTATCCCTGTTCCCATGAAAACCTAGGGGAGTAACCTAGGAGATTTGGCAATCTTTTAACTTTTTCTAAACCCCACGCATGGCCATAATAGTCAGTTATGACGGTTAGCCATTAACAAAGATGATGATGATGATGATAACAGGTGTAGATTCCTGCCTAAGTGCGCAGGATTACCCAACAGCACTGTATCAGGCAAAGGGTCCATTTTTTCTCAATAGTTGCATTAACATAGCTATACAGAACTAAGAGTAGTGCTGAAAGATATAAAATCACGAATAAAGGAATGGATTTCACATTTTAGGTATGACTACACTAAATCTTTTTCCATAGACTTACTGTTTAACATTTAAGCACGGTCAGCATACCAAAACATTCGTTGACTAGTTACACCCCAATAAATCTGTAGAACCACCTTAGTCACACCCAAAAATGCCCTTTTTTATATATCCCGCAACAACCTCTTTACGTCCACAACCTCTATTCGGCCAGCCCCGGAAAGTTTTTTGCAAAAACACGCCCCTTCCGGGCTAGCACGCGGACGTTTTGTTTATTAAACATCATAGAAATGTCACCGTAATTTTTTTAAGAAAAATGGAAATAAGAAGGGTAAGTAAACGTAAAGAAGATAGACAGACTATTAAATTTTCACCTGTTTTCACTATTCCCAAAATATCACTTCCAAAATACATGTTTTCTGCAATTAATCCAATGTTTGGATGTTAACAGGTCTCGCTGTATGACAGACGATCTTATTTTACAAGCTCCGCCTACTTTTCCAAATATGGAGGAGTATACTTCACACAGAAAGCTACGCATTTATAAGCTATGGTACCTTACGGTGTTTATTGATTTTCTTTGCAACAGAGTATTAATGATTCTATAGCTATCATTTTGAAAGCAATTGATTTATTTCTTCTTAAGAACCATATGCTCACTAGGTGGTCATACAGGCTGAATGTAAAGAGTTTAAGAGATTGGTACACCTGTCGTTTTGTACACATGCAGGTAAAGGTTATTAGATGTGGAGACACATTTTCTGTGTCCCATCTGTGCTGACCCCACCCACTAACTTTATAACACTAGAAGTACCTTGTAAATACATTTTGAATACTTAACTTCTTAATAACAGTTGAATTTGGAGACAAAATTACTTTTAAACTGATTACTAACTATTGTCACGCACTGTTTTGAGAGCAGTATACTTTATACACATTGGCCGAATACGGGTTGTACAACTTCCGGTTAAGGGAAAATTGGTCAGCCATGTTGGAAAGGATATCTAAAACATGTGTTGAGGTGAGTTTTGTTTTCATTGTATATCTATAAAGGTAATGGTTATTTCACATGAATACATTGGTTTCAATTCGCTTATGTGTTTCAAAGTAACGAATCCGCGGCGAAATACTGTTAGTCGGCCGAAAAGAGGTTGTACCGGGATACATAATGTGTTACTTTATAGCTGAAATTTGCACCAAGACATCACCCCCTTGTCTGTAGGATTTTTGTTTACATTCTGTCAAAAATTCAATATTTTCAGATAGCCATAGAACACCGTAAAATTAATGAGAAAATTAATAAATTATTTTTTTGTTAAGCTCAACCATTGAACTTTGGATTTTAATTCTAGAAAACTTTAGTGCTACTTATCATTTTACAGGCTGATGCAATTGCCCAATCGGGCTTTCGAAAATCAGCTTTTTTAAAAATGATTTTTTTCACTTGGAAAAGGTGTGAACACGTTGTGCATGATAAAAACATCTAAAAAAAAGTTTAAAAGTACAGAATTATTCATGTTTTCCTGCAAAAATTTGTCTCCGAATTGTGAAGAAAAGACATTTTTGGCATTTTCTGTTTAACTTATTGACAGAAAGTTCTTAAACAGCTCAGATTCATAGAAAATACACACATAATTATAAAGAAACCCAAATTAAGATACACAAAGGTATAGTTTGTTGCGCCGGTCCCTTTTTTGATTTCACATATAAAATATATGGAAACTGAAAGTAGAAGGGCCAAAAACCTGGCGCAAGAAATGGCTGGATGGAATTTGGTGATGTGGAGTTTTTTCATACCCTACTAATGCAAATAACATTCCCTAGCTGTTTCAGAAACATTCATGAAGATTTGCACTGAAAATCTTAAAAAATGTGTTTTTCAGTGATTTCAAACTTATTTTAATTGTGTTAAAAAATCTCAAGATGACTTTTATTCACTTTTAAATTTATTCTCTACATCTAAACTTTGTAATAGAATTTAAATTGTATGAAATTATTCATTTTTAAAAAGTTTATTTTCGGAAGCCCGATCGGACAATTGCATCAGCCTGTTTTAAACCAATCAGAGACCACAGATATCGAATAGGCCCGCAAGTTCCCTACACAAATTGGCTGGTTCCAAGTCCCACCTATTTAGGTCATACCATCACACTATAAGTACACATTTAGTACATTATAACCTTGCAAGTAGTAGACAAGTGGGTGGAGAGTGGGCTATTTTCAATAACTCAGTAGTTTTCGTCTTACTCAGCTTATGATAAAGGTAATGCTGATCTGGAAACTTACTTGAGACATGTAAGACAGAAAGTCACTATATTCTGAAGTGTGAGACGCCCAAATAGTTGCACAAAATACGAAGATATAAAAACGCAACCGCTAATTTTTGCATGCCACGATTAATTGCTCATTAGGGGTTTATACATTTATCCCGAACAGACGGGTTCGTGGTCAGGACGAATTGCGATTGAAAGCGAAACGGCACGGAACTGAAATAAATGACGCAATGGAAATACAATTTCTCGTAGAAGATAATAATAATCATCATAAAACTAGACGGGTGTTCAGTAGAAAACTTGTCAAGTCAAGTCAAGTCAAGTCAAGTAGAATCTAATATTTTATAAAGTCGGGTTTAGATATTAGCCCAACAAATTGTGCGCCAGGGCTTTTTGATATTTACGACGGCCACCCTTCGCATCTATGTAATATCAGGTTGTAAAATCGGTCGGTCTTGCAGTCGAAATATTGAGGCTAGTTTAGATATATAATATTGGTACAGAGTACACAAATAAACACAAGCTCTGAAGAGCTTTTATAGCCGTCTTAAATACATATTGCAAATTTACGTACATAATGATCGAAAAATAAAATATCTAGTAAGACATAGTATTGCAATATTATATCACATGACCATAGCAAATATCACAATTATAATTACCATAATCTATATAACCAGTATTAGTATAACTTACATGTATTAAATCACAGGTAGCACATTCGGTATTACTCATCATAAAGCACATCACCCTCTTACGCTTTGTCAGAATAACCAATAATTTTGTGACAAAAGGGGCATAAATCTGTCAAATATGACATTGACCAAAAAAAACTGGCTGCATCACAACCTTTTATCATAAACAATGAAATTTGAAAGTTTAATGAAGAAATCTTAATAAATGGCAAAGTTATAGCCAACGAAATTTTCATGACAAATTCTAAGTACAAAAAGGCGCACAACTCTGTCAAATCTGACCTGGTTAAACATCATTTTGCGGCATCACGACCCTTTTGACATAAGCAATACAATTGGAAAGTTTGAAAAAGAAATCTGAAAGTGACATTATGCATATCTTACTGCAAATAGTGTATTTTTGGTGACAGATTAAAAATATCAACAGTGACCTTTGACCCTAGTGACCCCGAATGCAATATAAGCTTCCTCTCCACGCAAGCTACCTTCACACCAAATTTCATTAAATTGGTTACTCCTAACTAAAGTTATTGAGCGGAAACCATTTTTCTTTTTTAAGTTACAATGACCTTGACCTCTGTGACCCCAAATGCAATCTCAAGCTTCCTCTCCCCGCATACTACATACACACCAAGTTTCACTGCAATTGGTCACTCCTCACTGGAGTTATTGAGCGGAAATCGTTTTTCTATTTTAAGTAACAGTGACCTTGACCTTGACCCTAGTGACCCCAAATGATATGCCAAGCTGCGTCTCCGTGCAAGCTACCTTCACACCATGTTTTATTGCAATTGGTCACTCTTAACTAAGATATTGAGCGGAAACCAATGTCTGACGCCTGCCAGCTCTACATACGACATCGGCATTCTAATAAGCAGGTGTTTTGGAAAAAAAACTGCTTAAAACAAATCTTTCTTAAGAAAAAATGACCTTGAACTTACATGTTTTTGCTTTAAAGTGACATTACTGCACATAGTGTATTTTTGGTGACAGTTTGATAAAAAATAATTTTCGGTTGCTGTGCATTTGAATGTGACATTAAATTAATGATAATGCCGCATAAGTATTGGAAGTTGGTGCTTTAGAAACAAAAAAATCGGACTAATTCAATAATAGTTCCTTTCTTCGTAGTCAACTCCCTTGTGTCGTTGTTGTTGTTGGTAGAGATTTCGGCAGTGGAAGGGAAGCAACTCCTGCATGAATTTTTTTTTTAGAAAGACTGCCCCAGTCAAAATAGAAAAAGTAATATTTGGAAAGTTATTATTTCGTTCTGGCAGCAGTAAGAGTTTGTTGTATAGGGTTAAAAACTATTATTCCCTCTACCCTTTTTTACACACACCTATTTCAGCTGGATTTTTATTTGAAATGGAGAATACTTACAAAACCTTTATCTTATGCTAAATATATAGGAGTGGACATTTCAAAAGATATTCCTTGGAACACTCGTGCACACCTAGAGAGTCAGCACCACAGCTAACAAAACATTAAGGTTCATCCGCTGAAACATTGTTAAAATCAAAGCGCTGTGAGCGCTGAAGGCCTGGGGGCTATAGGTTAACTCCCCGAAAAACAACTTTTCACCTACGTGTTCTGCGTTGAATCTTACCTAAAGCGCGGGTCGAAATGTGCATAGGACGAAATTCAATATATGACACAGAATGAATGATTCACAAATATATGGGTGACAGGGAAGTTTGTTTTATTATGAAATGTACGTTAAATGAAAAATAATCACATAGTCAACATTATAAAATGTTTAAGCCAGTACAAATAATTCGATCTGCGCTTTGTACAACTTCAAGCGATATGATCTGATGATGTGGATCGAAAATTATTGTGTACCAATGACAAGACCTTGAAACAGAAATAAACAAAGCAATACCAGCAATGAAATATAAATACAGTACTGTACAATGTGTATAACAGGGAAAACCAAAAATGATTCTGGGTTACCTTGTAGTTGTAATCAGTGAAACCGTTCACTGGGCCTCGACATGCAGCGTCCTCGATAAATGGCGGGTGAATTTGATCACGTTAGTTCCTTCTCGGGAATTTACGTAAATTATATCTTTTTTTAGAGACATTTATTTTTAGGTAAATATATATGTAATCGTTCGTAAATAACAAAGTTGTCAATGAAATAACATCGGAAATTTGAAAATCAAACTACAAACTCTTATATCGAGCTTCGTACGTTTTCGTAAATTTCCGTAAATATCCGTACTTTTCCGTGATATGCATATGATTATCTTCCGTAATCAGGTAACAGCGCATTAATTTCTAAAACAGAAAAAAATGTGTAATGCAGCCCGTAAGCTATATACCTTCCTGCAGTCGTTTGAAGATTTATGTACTATTTTTATTTGTAACATGTTCTTATCATATGCGGCATTTAAACAGAAGATTGATCTGGTCTGTCTTGCACTACTTTCTCATAGCGCATGTTTACAGTTGTTATTCGCACATAGCACGGCTAAAATTCTTGCAGGGTTTGAAATGTGGTATACTAACTTAGGCCTTGGGGACTTTCAGTCCCCAGGCCAAAAATGAACAGGTCCGATCTCTCGCTTATAAAACACGTGTCTGTCCCCGACTTGAGTATTCATCAACAGTTTGGTCACCTCAAGGTAAATGAACATAAACAAGATTTAGATGGTGCAGCGCCGTGCAATTAGTTTGATAAAAAAGGACTATTCTACCTATTCAAGTGTCAGATAAATGCAATTAAATTTGGGTTGTAGGTCCGTTGAACACCGTAGAAATGATGCAAGGCTTATCAAATCCTATAAAATTTATCTTAGTCGCCATAACCGATGCCCCCACCCATATGTCGTACCCCCAGCTAGGTTTTCTCGCCTGATGCACCCATATAGTCTCCGCCAGGTAAATGCCGGCAACGATTATTTCAAATTCTGCTGTTTTCTCCATGCTACTGTTCTCTGAAATGGTCTGCCTCATCAACTTTCTACCATGTCTAGTTTGAGCTGCTTCAAGCAGGCTGTCTCAGAATTAAACTACTAAATCATTAAGGATGTTTTTACCACTTTTATCTTTTATCAGTTTGATTGATTTCATTTTCACTCTCACACTATCTATATCGAACTTTTCCTGTAGTTTTAACTGGTTTCCTCACACTAATTCTATGACACGCACTAGTACTCCTGTCCATAATACTCGAAAGAGAGGTGTAAGTAATAATATTTGTAACTATTATTATTAATGCTTTTGAAGTTATTTAATTTGACACTAATTTGAGGGAGAGTCGCTTTAAGGATGTCAACAGTATTCTTAATTCCCGAATGGCGTTCCGTCTAATTTTGTCATTTTCATTTAACTTACTGTAAACTTATTATGAACCAGTCAATCAATCAAAAGCGTCTGTCGACTAAGACCAAATCCAAGAAACGCTTATTAAAAAGACAACAGTTGTGAATATATGCTGAAAAACATTACACTATTTAGAGAATATGTTTGCGACAAAGACATTACATTCGACGAAAATTCTAACTGATTGCAACTTCTGTTCGTGTATAAGGCATTGCCATACTTCCATATCCAACCGAACTGCTGGCAGTGCTGCTAGACATGCTAAACAGAAAATAAGTGAAAGCTCAGTAAAAACGACATTGACAAACTTGTCATGTCCTTTGTCATTTTACAAGAATTATCATGGAAGGACTAACATCACAGCATTGTATAAAAGGTTTATTATTATTGTCACTAAGTATGAATATATCTAGTCCATCTTATTGTACACGATTCTGCTAGTTATAATCGCAAACAATTGTTAGCAGTAAAACGTACTGTAGATGTAGTCCAAATAATTGGGCTCAACGGGTGAATATCGTTATATTTTTTTGCTAGGCGCTATCAAGCCTCCGAAAAAGTGCAGATATCTATGCAATGTCCGCATGTAAAATGGGTCTGCGTTTGGAGTCAAATTATTGAGACTAGTGCTGCCCTAAATGCAACAGCAGTGTTAGTACTGACTACATAGACCGGCAGAGAGTTCCATTCAACTTTTGTATGTGGGAAAAATGAGAACTTCATATAGTCTGAAGGTGTATGTTGGATTTGATTAGCTAGGGGATGGAAATGTCTTGATCGAGTGTCTAGTGTAAGGAGTCATGTATTGCGACAGTGTTATATCAACGGGTCGCACCGAATATACCTTGAACGAGGTTGGTGGACCCAATAAGCACAATTACAAACAAACAAAGGTTTTATATCAACTAGCCCATAATGGATCTTATAGAAAAGAGTGAGACAGCTGTTCTGTCTTTTTTCTCTCTAGGGATTCCCAATGTAGCAGCTTAAGGCTGTCTGATTCTGTTCCAGGAGCCTTGGAGTAGTTGTTAGTTACAAAACGTGCAGCTCTTCTTTGAATGTTGTTAAGTATCTGAATATCATTCTCATGGTAAGGGTCCCAAACTGATGAACTGTATCCTAGGGTTGGTCAGACGATGGATTTGTATCAGACATGGTGATCGATTACTGTCATGTGTAATCAATTATTAATCGCTTACATGTGTCAATTTCATGTAATCGATTATTAATTAATTACTTTCATTTGGCTATGTAATCGAATACTTTCTATTACTTTGGCTAAAGTAATCATGATTACATGATGATTACATTCGATTACTTCCTTTTAAATAAATTAAAAACTTATATCAAACTGTGAAATTTCCTATATAGCATTATGTACAATCACAAATATAGAATCATACAGTTTAATCAAACTAGCACTTTAAAAATCTTCTTCTCTGAAACCACAAGGCCTAGAGCTTAGATATTTGGCAGGTAGCATTGGCTAGTGAACCTCTACCAAGATTGTTCAAATTATGACCCTCGGATCAAAATTGACCCCGCACAGGGGGTCACTTAGTTTTACATAGGCTTATATAGTAAAAACTTTAAAAATCTTCTTCTTTGAAACCACAAGGCCTAGAGCTTAGATATTTGGCATGTAGCATTGGCTAGTGGACCTCTACCAAGATTGTTCAAATTATGACCCCCGGGTCAAAACTGACCCAGCACCGGGGGTCACTTAGTTTTACATAGGCTTATATAGGGAAAACTTTAAAAATCTTTTTCTCTGAAACCACAAGGCCTAGAGCTTAGATATTTGGCATGTAGCATTGCCTAGTAGACCTCTTCAAAGTTTGTTCAAATTATGCCCCTGGGGTCAAAATTGACCTTGCCAGGGGGGGGGGATCATTTGTTTTACAAAGGCGTATATAGGAAAACTTTTTTGGTATATAACATTATCTAGTGATCTTCCACCAGGCAAGTGGACTTGTACCAAGGTGAGCGATATAGGGCCATCTTGGCCCTCTTGTTTTACTTATGCACATTAGTGCCAGCTTTCTCTCATCAGTGTTTACTGTCATTAATTTTATGGCAGTTCTTAATGTCTGATAAGCGATGGTAATCTAGCTTTTAATCAGTGTATATAATCAGTCTGATGGTATGAATACATGACTGTAGTCTCTTGTAATTCTGTGATAGAATGGCCAATGCATGTTTTATGCCTTATTTATGAATTTTTAACTATGTACATGTATTGAATGAGACGTAAATAAACTATTAAACTAAACTATTACAAAAGATACTAGATCTAGCACATCTCCAATAACATTTCATGGAAATCTGACTTACTGATATAAGGCCTTAGGGCTGAACATGGTTGAAAACCTAATACAATGTAGTTCTTTTATTAGGACCTTGAAAAGAAGTGTATGAAATAATCGTATCTTATATTAGGGCTTTATCGTTGGTACCGGTTTCCCATATGACCAACGCCCCCAGAAGAGGTTAGTTATTTTAGGTTTCGGAGGATAGTGCAAGATACAGAAAGCGTCCCAATTCCAGAGATTCCCCTGGTTCTTATACATGCCAGGTGTATAGCACCCATACATGGGACCTCGGTTTTAGTCTCATCGGAAAGACTGTTAGTAATTTTAGTTGGTCAGCCCCGGGAATCGAACTTGCTACCCCGAGATTACAAGTCTCGTGCTCTACCCATTGAGCTAACCGGGCTGACTATGAAATAATTGAAAGCCTAATTATATAAATAAGGTGCAAACTATTCCTTTGTGATCTGTAACAGGCAGATCAATAACACTATAAAACATTAATTAAACTCGTTAGTATTTCTATAGGAATATTTTCACAGTTTTTTTTATTTTTGTTTTTTATTTTGTTTAAACAATATTTATTTTGTTTAAACAATATTTATTTTGTTTAAACAATATTTATTTCCAAATAAACATACTTCAAAATATACATACTACAAATTACTTAAGTTACTTTTAATAAAAAAAAATGACTTTGAAATAACACTGTAATCGAAAGTAATCAAAAATGTAATCGATGATTACATCAAGTTTCAGAGCTGTAATCGATTATATTACGATTACAAGTAATCGAAAATGGTTTCGATTACTGATTACTGTCGATTACTTGGCAAAATGTATTTGATTACAATCGATTACGATTACTAATTACGATTACACCATCCCATATTTTCACACATCATCAATACAATTACCACACAATACAAAAACTCTCTTTCCACAAAAAATTGCCACGGTGAATGTTTATAGAGCTTAAAGATAATAAAGGGGTGTACTTGTAAACCATGGTTCTAGCCTTCCTCGGTACGTTACTGCAGTACAGACCCAGAATACCAGTACATCTAACTCCAATAATAGATCTAATAAGCTGACACTAAATAAGACACCATAAGATACAACTTAATTTGACAGCTGATAAAATGTAAAGGCATTAAATTACCTGTTTTGCGCTTTCAACGAGTTAAAATGCGACATTTTCAGATCCTTTATTACCGCACATGTGCGTGGTCGGAACAGTCCCAATATGTAATTATGTTGTGCTGAATCGTTCAGATTAAATGATATTTTAATTTGTGGTGTGTTAGCTGGGAATGGAATTGAAATTACTGTGTATTTCAAGATTATGGAAAAGATTGTTCAAGTCATGACCCACAGGTCAAAGTTGAATACACCCAGGGTGTTAATTTATTGTACATAGGCTCATATAGTTATATAGGCAAAACTACAAAAACTTCTTGTCTAGAACCACAAGGCCCAGAGCTTAGGTATTTGGAACATAGCATTATGCAGGATTTGTAAAGGTCAAACATGAATGATCATCTCCTATGTTTACAAATGATACATGTCATGAGAAATTGTGAACTCCTTATATTAGGAAGGTGGCTGGAAATCAACTGAAGGCAAGACTTTGCTTGTCATGCTAGTACTGTATATTAATGACATTGTATACATCCGAATCTCTAGTAATGCAATAACAGAGAACTCCGTCTTAATGCTGTGATGAAGATTAACTCAGACAGTAAGTCTGCAACTTCATATCATACACATTGATAAGGGTGATATTTTTAAAGTGGAAAAATGCGCATTTTTTTTTTCAAGTTAAAATCCAGCTGAAATAGGTGTGTGTAAAAAAGGGCAGAAGAAATAATAGCTTTTAACCCAATACACCAAACTCTTCCTGCTACCAGTACAAAATAATAACTTTCCAAATATTACTTTTCCTATTTTGACCGGGGCAGTCTTTTTAAAAAAAAACAACTGCATGTAGGAGTTGTTTCCCTTCCACTGCCGAAATCTCTACCAACAACAACAACTCAAGGGAGATCACTGCGAAGAACGGAACTATTATTTTATTAGTCCGATTTTTCTTTTCTAGAGCACCAACTTCAAATACTAATGCGGCATTATCATTAATTTAACACATTTAAATGCACAGCAACCGAAAATTGCTTTTATAAAACTGTCACCAAAAATACACTATGTGCAGTAAGATGCGCATAATATCACTTTAAAGCAATTTTGATGAAACTTGGCTCGGAACATATTTCTAAAGATGTGTGATAGGTAGCAGAACTAGATGGCATCCGGCGAGATTGTTCCCTAGGATCAGTTAGGACAGAATTAATTGTCATTTGGCTTCAGTCTGCCTTTTTTAATATTTCAGGCATTATTCAAATCGACCGATTGTTCAAAATACAATGGATGAGGAGGAACTGCGCCATTTCAAGGCTCTTGCTCAGTCATGGTGGAACGAGACAGGGGAATTTGAAGCATTGCATGCTATGAATAAATTAAGAGTTCCATTCATCAGAGATGGTTTGTTGAATCAGAGAGATGATATATCTGAAGACCCCACACTACCATTACAGGATCTGACTATAGTTGATGTTGGCAGTGGGGGTGGCATCTTGACTGAGGTAATGAACAAAATAAAATGCTGTATCTGCATTAAAAATAATATCAATTTTTACAATGCAACATCAAAATAATATTTGTCTTATTGTTAGAATTGGCATCAGTAAAATTACAGCTTTATATAGTCCTATTTTTATACATGTTAATAAATAACAGTGAAAGAAGTGTGCACTTTTACCTTAGCTGCTAATGGCTTCATTGTAAGAGAAGTGGGGTCATTTTTTGCGTGTGTACTTTTTTCTTCTCCTGCTATGAACTTTTTCAAAGTATTAAAATTTCTCAGTGTTGATCACTAAGTTACTCTTCTAGTTATGGGCCAAATATTCTTATAGCATTTTTAGTTTATCTTCAACAAGAGTACATTGTTGTTACATAGGGCATGGCCTGAAGATTTTGTTGTTGATCTTTTTATACAAAAGAAAACCTGTACATTTTTGTAGTTACATTTGTTGCCATTGTTTTAGCCGTTAGGAAGACTGGGAGCATTTGTTGTTGGCCTTGATCCGGTGGAAGAAAGTACAAAGATTGCTCAGCTGCATTTAGAAGAAGACTCCAATCTGTTACCTCGAGTTAAATATATAGCAGGTAATTACCTTTTCTATGAGCTCTTCAAACACAGTAACAACACATTTGCTAGGACAATGTGGATCTGATTATTCTTCTTTTCACGAATAACTTACAAATTGTTGGATTTCTTAATAAAACTATTTTTACCATTCTGGTTCAGTTGACATAAGGCTCCATTAACCTGTGTCCTGTGAGCCTCTATAGCTCAGTGGTTAGGGCATTCACCTCCAGAACAGGAGGTCCCGGGCTCGAATTGAGGTGTGTCCTTTGGCATAGACACTTATGCCACATGTGCCTCAGCCCACCTACCTGTAAAAGGGAAGCAGTGATGAAAAATTTGCTGCCTCTCTCTCGCTAGCATGATGACATCTGGAATGAGTGATCTAGAGCGATTTGATAAATTATGGAGCTTTCTTCTTAATCAAACTGAAATAGATTCATATAAACTAACCTGTGAAAAATAATTGTTAATGTAGACTAATTAGTTGTATCCAGTGGTCTTTTGACATTTTGGAGAGCTAGTTTACTATAAATTATGAATGAACTGGTCATTAGCAAACCTTTAATCTTGTAGACAGCTTAGAACTTCAGACAGTATAACACTGAAATATTTTACTGGGAATTTATAAATACAAAATGTATTTTGTAACTGTAACACCTGTCAGTGAATGATTCCTTGAATTCTGCTGTGTTACCATTACAGGATCAGTGGAAGACCTTGTAGCTACAGAGTCAGAGTGTTTTGATGCAGTGGTAGCTTCAGAAGTAGTTGAACATGTAGCTGACTATGTCGCCTTTGTAGAGGCTTGTTGTGGTCTACTCAAGGTAAACTAGCTTGTTTTTGTGGTCTACTCATGGTACTGTCTTGCTTGTTTTGTGGTCTACTCAAGAGGTAAAATCTTACTTATTTTTGTAGTCCATATAGAGTCCAGCTGCTTGTGGTCTGCTCAAGATAATGACTTACTTATTATTGTGGTCTAC
>JAFMSR010000003.1:38817838-38831328 GCA_022818135.1 Saxidomus purpurata | reverse complement strand
GAACACTTTATTTCCGAGATACGTTTCACGGCGGTTTACATGTGAAAGATTAGAATGTTTTTCGTAAATGTAAACTAAGGTCTCATAAGAAAGCACACACTTCAATATTTTTCAAGTTAATGTAACAGGAATTTCATTTTTAGGAATGGTTCGAATTTTCAGGGTACGCAATAACGGTTCAAATTACGAAAATTGTTGGTAACGAATATCCATGAAGTTTTGAAGCGAGAGTTGATTGCGAAAAGAAATGGTGCTTTTTATGGTGTCACAAGCAAGAGCATCAAATTTTAGAAATGTATAGCAACAGAATCTATTCACATTTCAAAGAACATACCTGTAATCATACTTTTTTCAAAACAAAAAATGGCGGTATAATAATCAATGACGCTAGATGTCCGGCCCTGGACAACACCTCGTTGAATACAAAAGTTGATCTTCGTACTGTCCAGAAACCTTGACATAAATTGTTCTGTTTTTTCTTTTTTTGCAACATGATTTATTATAAATAACTATAATATAAAAAAATATACACATTTTGTGTTTCAGAAGGCTCCCGGGCAGTACACTGCTTATTCGGTACCGAAACGCTAGCCAATATTTTGCAGATTCTGATTGGTCACATTATAACGAAGTTGGTTAGCAACGCGTCCATACCAACGGAAGTTCAAATCAAAAGTATACGACTATGTCGAAAAAAAGATCAAGCAGCCTAAACTCTAGTGTCACTGAGGCAATCAAAAGGAAACTTGCAGAGCAACATTTCCCTATAGCAGTCAACATTTGTACAAAATTTTGTTCAAACACACCAAACAGATTTTAGATATGACCTCTGATAGATGGACAGATTGACAGACAGACAATGGCAAAACAATACCCCTTTGCATCAATTTTGAAGGCAGGAGATAATAAAAAAAATATTTTTTTGACAGGCTGAATAATGACATCATTGGTTAATTGCTACAATGTGCTCTATACATGTTATATTTACCGCCAGGAGCTATTCCGTTAAGACTTGGGTCACAATCTGGGCCACCAGTAGGGTTACTCCATGGGTACTGTCTTAGCTCAAAAGAAAATCCTCTCCTGAATGTTTGGAATGTATCTGACTTGAACTGTATAGTTAGTTTGTTTGCACATGTTGTATAGATGAGATTACCAATCTCTGATTCTTTCAGGGTACCACACAACCCAGTTCGGAAGTTGATTCCTTTTAAAAGTTTGGCATTGTCACACCTTTCAGCTGAAAGTAACAAAATCAAAGTTTGCTCTAACTTACAATCCAAGCATGGGATAATGTCAATAACATTGATTAATCAGCACCTTATGTTATGCTATGGTATGTTATGTCTATAAATTCATAATTATTTCAATGTAGAGAAATCTAGTACATGGATAGAGCCACTTACCATCATATATTTTGACAAAGTCCTGGCACTTTACCGGAACACCAGTAGCTGAAGTCTGTCCTTCCACATCAAACTTGGTCATTCTAATTTCCCACTGGTAGCCTACCTTCCCTATCAGACTCACTACACAGTTCCTGTCCGACTGATAGAAATCCTGTGGAAATAATACAACAAGTAAAATAAAGTACCTTCAGTATGTTCCTGATATTTGCAATAGTTTTAAGTCCACAAATTTAATTTTAAGTGTGATTATTTCTACAAAATATTTGTTCTATAAAGTTTAACACTGATATTTTTGTGTCTGAAAATTCAAAACTGCAGTAATACAATTATCTAGTAATATTACTAGTATGCCATTTCACAAAAATTTTGCATCACTTATTCAAATGCAGTACAACGCCAGATTAATGACATATAAAGACACTGTAATAGTAACAATATCCTGTCTCAATTTTATGTTTAGTATTATCCCTCAGGCCAATATCTGCATAAGGTACGCAAAGATCCTCTTTGAGTGTAAACAGCTGCCGCTTTTTGAACTTAAGCAATATATATAATTATATAGTGAACCTGTTCAACAGTTTGTGAATAGACTTGGTACACATCTCTGTCCTGTAACACCTTCACTTCTGGGTTCCAGATACTGCTGCATCTGCCAGCCTGATTTTGCAGAAGAATCACAGAATCTGAAAAATATACAAGGTCCCACAATACACTAGTAAAACTTTCTAATCAATAGCAGGTGCATGTAAGCATAAACTATAACAAATTTTGATCTGCAACAACAGAAACAAACCACAAACAGCAACATTTTTATGGATGCACTATGTAATAAATACAACGGTATCTTTATATGGTATAATTATGTTATCACAACAGAATTCTTACCAATGCGAAAAAAAACTTCCATGATTCTGCAAACAAAATTTTGTTGCTCATTTGATTTATAGAACATGTAGAACAAGTAAAAATACATGTATGTGGTGCCAATTTTATTCACAAGTTACCGCTTTGTTCATCATAGGCATACCTGTGAACCCTACCATTTCTTGCGGTATACTACCGGAATTCAAAGATAAAAATAATCTCCTGATGGGAGATGCTATTCTACCGTAAATATAAACTTCGCAAATAATGATGAAATTGACCTTTAACCCAGACTGTAAACAAATTATTGACTGATTTTCCAATTTGTGCAGACCTCCAATAAATCGTATACCAGTCTGCTTCCATGTGCCACCTGTTATCGGTGAATTTCATAGTGTGTCAGTTTTTCACACATTTTATGATGGGGATTATAGCTGGTAATTGGTGTCTGTACCCATCAAGGGGTCATTTTCTTTTGGATTGTGGCTAAGTAGGCAAAGTTGTAAATCAAAGTCAATCAAATTAATTAATCACAGGATGTAAACATACTGGCTCTCGGACTCGAACAAAACACAGGTACAAGGCTGAAAAATTGGATAATCATTACCTGGTCATTTCTAAATCGATTTTCATTTTCTATACACAATATAAGAAATTATGACAACCAAGCCAATATTTTAAATCTATAATTTGTAATTTTCCATGATAATATATTGTGCATATTTTTAAATCCTACTTTCTCTTTCCTAAGTTACATTATATTGTGAACAGAAAGTGAAAGTAGATTTAAAAATGCTACAATTTAGAACAGATGTTTCAAGCAGCTTTTCAATGCCATTAATGGCGTCATTAGCTTGAACGCAGGCATGCGTTAAAAATCTCCTGCAAAAATTACCAATCTCCCTCATTTTTAGGATAAATCTCCCTCATTTCTAACAAAAATGGTTCACAGGTATGATCATAGGTGATGTCTTGCTATTTATAGAAATTGGATGCACTTCACTGATGTGCAAAAACAAACAGTATAAATACTGAAATAAAGGGAACTATGAAAACAGCATTTACTATTCTAATATCACAAGAATCCATAGAGATTATGATGATGCCATTTTGAAGAACCTCGTCAAGTATTTTACTCGATAAAAAGTTACAAATGTAACCAAACAGATTTCTTTTACCACGCTTACATAAGACATACATAGTCAATTAAGTAGACAATTAACCAAACAGTAATTTTGTGGAGAAACATCTACCAGGTGTAGGTTTGGAACATTCAACTTTCTGCTCCCAAGTCAGAGGCTCTTTAGAACCAACTGATTTAACTAGGCTTATGGTTACTCAGTCAGAAACATTGAATCACTACACACCTTCCCATTTTCATTTTGTAGAATGGAACTGTAGAGCAGGCATTTCAAACTCTGCAGTTACATTTATATCAAAACCTTCGTGTTCCACTCAGCCTAAGCCCTTATAAATTGACATTTTAATCTCGTAGCAATGATTTTATCTTTCGAGTATAGAACATCATTTGACAACAATGATATTCTGCTTGCAAGTAAGCCTAAGAGTTCTAACAAACTTCTGGTTACTCAGAACCCATGAAACACTACAGAACTAATTGTACATCCAGCATGCCCACTCATTTTTTAAATTAAGGGTACATGTACCCCCTGCCTTTGCAAATTAGGGGTACACTGCAGAACTTGGGGGTACACTACATGGCAGATCTGATTTTTTTTCTATTCAACTGTTTTTTATTTTGTTTTTCACTCTTTTGGGCTGTTTGGGACTGAACCTTTCCAGATACTGACTCCTCGGCTGTAATTTGACAGAATCATCATGAACTAGTGATTTATTATTTAACATCGGAGTTTTCAGCAAAATTCATGGAATTCCCGTTTTCATGAACGGATTACGATTCGTCCGAAATAACAAACACTCAACTGACGACTGGTAAAAATCGCTGATCGATAATAAATGCCCGACTAACAGATATATGAAATTCGTATCAAAAATGCAGTCCATTATCGAAGAAAATAATATTAACTAACCTTTTGCTGGATTTATAAAATCTAAAATACTTTTCTGCATTTTGCTTTTTATGCACACGGTGCACGTGACGTCACACTAATACGCTTACCAAACCCATTTATGCGGCTGACAATTACGCCGAGAAGTCGGTGATGGAAACAAAATTATCTCCGGACCTGCATTTTAAACCTTACCAAACATTCGGCAAGTGCGCGATGAAATAAACAGCGATTTGGCAGTTGAACATAGGAGTTCAAAATCTCTGCGTGCATGTACCCCCAACAAGTGATTTTTGTGCGTGCATTTGATATTTTGTACGTGATTCACGTACTGCAGTGCGTGAATGGGCATGCTGACATCGGTATAGATATTATGTCATTTTTTTACAGGTCAGTATCTTTTCCACCAAGCTATTTCAGGATTCTGGTTCAGAATGTTAAATCATTATGCCCCCTATTGTACCTGTAGATAGGTTGTTGGTCATGACCAGTAGATTACCAGTATTGGTTTTACAGAAGTACTCTTTCTAAACTTTCAAAGATATCCCAAAAGTGTGTTACATGAGACAGTTTGTGCATGAAAATTGAAATGAGACCAGAAATTATACAGGTGCGCAAAAAGATGTTCACATAATGCATTCCGACAACATACTTAAATCAATATATTACAATGGGAAGTGAAATCTTGTTGTTGTTAAAACGCCCGTTCCAACCTTGGTTATTTTAACAGACAGTTTAGCTAACAATTATTCCTTGGCAGAACCAGTAGACTCCTGATCCTCCATAAGGCTTACTAAGCAACTGCCAAATTTCTTACAGTTACAGAGACATGTTCGGTGATAGGTTACATCTCAAATCAGCCCCACTCAACCATAGAGGGGGTTTGAGGTAAAATGTCTAGGGTTGAAATGTCTAGGGGTTGAAAGTCTTGACATCGAGCATATTGCTGACACGCCAAATATCTACAACCCCAGGAGGGTTTGACATCAAAGGAAGATAGATAAATATTAATTCTACTCGGGCGCTTCGAGTTATCAAATGTTAACTGTTTATAATTTTGTTTTTAAAATTTCAGGAATGAACAAATGAACATTCAAAAATTGAACTGCCTAAGAAAACGAGAACAGCTCAGAATCACACACTGTGAGTATGTGTTATACTGTACAGCAAAGGTTATTTACCTGGTAACGGCTGAGATATTCCCAGCTGAAATGGCCTCTCAATGAAGCAGAAAATAAACAAAAACAGTCTAATTTCCATTTTCAGTTCATTTCCTGATTCCACAGACGCTTGCATGTGACAGTAAATTCTGTTATAAGCTCGTCCTTTACCGTACAAGCAAAATATTTAGAAAGTAGCAAATAATAGTTCTAGAAATATATCGCATGTAGAGAGATTTTTTATCAGTATAGTATTATATACTGCTTCCTTAGCTGCTTTCTTTGCAGAATGTAAATCATTCTTAAAACAAGAGGGCCATGATGGCCCTATATATCGCTCACCTGACTACCATTGGCTATAATACAAGGGCTCATGATTCTAACATAATTCGTAGAGGTCCACTACACAATGCTAAGTAATATTCCAAATATCTATTCTCTGCCTGTCGGCCTTTTTGTCTTTTTAAGTTTTCCATATATAAGCCTATGTGAAATCAAGTCACATCCTCCTGCCTCCCCGCCCCCTCCCGGAAAGGGTTAATTTTTGCCCCCGGTGTCATGATCTGAACAATCTTGATAGAAGTCCAATAGGCATTTTTACATGCCAAATATCTAATCTTTAGGCGTTGTGGTTTCATGGAAGAAGATTATTTAAGTTTTTCCTATATAAGTCTATACAAAACCAAGTGACCCTCCCCAGGGTCAGTTTGACCCAGGAGTCATGATTTGAACAATTTTGCTAGAGGTCCACTAGCAAATGCTGCATGCCAAATATCTAAGCTCTAGGCCTTGTGGTTTTAGAGAAGAAGATTTTTTTAAAGTTTTCCCTACATAAGCCTATGTAAAACTAAGTGACCCCCCCGTGCGGGGTCAATTTTGATCTCAGGAGCATAATTTGAATAATCTTGCTAGAGGTCCACTAGCCAATGCTACATGCCAAATTTCTAAGCTCTAGGCCTTGTGGTTTCAGAGAAGAAGATTTTTAAAGTTTTTCCTATATAAAGCCTATGCAAAACTAAGTGACCATCCGTGTGGGGTCAATTTTGACCCGGGGTCATAATTTGAACAATCTTGGTAGAGATCCACTAGAGAATGCTGCATGTCAAATATCTAAGCTCTAGGCCTTATGGTTTCAGAGAAGAAGTTTTTTAAGTTTTTCCTATTTGTTGCCATAGCAACCAGAGTTCTGCATGGAATGGAATTCTTTGAACAACTTTGATAGAGCTTCATGCAAGGAACATCCCTGCAAAGTTTCATCAACATTGGCCCAGTGGTTTCAGAGGAGATGTCGTTTGAAGGAAATGGTGGACGGACGGACGTACGACGGACGCCGGACGGAAAGCGATCCTAATAGCTCACTCTGGCACTTTGTGCCAGGTGAGCTAAAAACCCTAAACTCTGGCTAGGTTTACTAGTTAATTTGTTTACATGTGGAGACCATGAGAGATTAGATGATACTTCAACTAAAAGATCAGTGCCTAGATGTACAACTGAAAAAGGTTGGTTATGCAGGATGAATACTGTATTGGTCACTCTCTTTTTTTCTCTCCTAGAAACGTGTAGAATAGTGTGATATTTATTGACGTTGAAGCTTATTTTCCATTTCTACTCCCATTCAGCAAGACTGTTGAGATTTTCTTGCAGCTGTAATCTATCTCGGGCAGAGTGCATAGTCTTGTAAATGACACAGTCATTTGCACATAACCTGCCACTGATGTTTACAACCACAGGAAGGTCATTATTGTAGAGTAGATATACTAGAGGCCTCAACACGACCCTTGATTTGATTTGATTTGATTTGAAGCAAATTTTATCATAAAGGTCCGTCCATAAGACCAAATATGTTAGCTTAAATTTGTTGACAAGACCTCGGCATGTCTCCCATCATGCCTATCCCTATTAAACGTGTTTTTCATTTTCCGAGAGATTTACCTGACTGCAATTTCCAGCCAGTATAGCCAAAGATTGAATTTGATTGGTTGCCAAAGAGTAGGTCAATCACGGCGACCCTTATGTAACACCTGGTGGTACAACTGTCGAAGTGGATGTCGCCACATCAACAACTACTCGTTGGGTTCGATTGTACAAGAAAGCTCTAATCCAAGAAAGTACAAAGTTACCCCTGAGGCTAATACCATATAATGTGATATTTTGTAAAGTAAGCTTCCATATGATGGACAACATCAAAGGCCTTGCTGATTCGAAGTCCGTTATAGCAACATCCACTTAATTGGTCTCGCTGTACTGACTTTGCTATGTCGTGAATAAAACCCACAAGTAAGTTTTCGCAACACCGCCGGGAACGAAATTCAAGCTGGTTATCAACAAATAAATTACAACTATGTGCTCTGGTAACGAGTATTGCCAATCATCAAATGTATTGTAGATGATTTATTTTCTTTATAAAGATCGAAAATATCTGCTTTTTAACTTTGTTATGATAACCTTTCGTTAAATGAATTTTATCTCGTCCCTTCTTCCCAACATGGTATGAATTTAAAAACGCAGTTTAAAGTGTACTGTAACACCGGATACAGCTTCTTTCGAATACAGCTCCCCCGTGAGCTGTATTACGGAGCTGTATTCGGTACACATTAACGAATACAGCTCCCTGGGGAACTGTATTCGGTGCGCTTCAACGAATGCAGCTCCCCTAATCAAATGGGATCTGTAATCGGAGATCTTGTACCTTTTTTCGTATAGAGCGCCCCAGTGACCCTATGCAACATGGACGTATCATTCGTTTATACAAATACGCGGTAAATAATTTATTATAAAATAACAAGGATCTATACCACTATTCAGGATGCAGTACTTTTTTTAAGTCTTGGGCTGTATGTCTTTTTGTCCGCACTTGTTGGTCGGACAGTTGAATGTGTCATTGATTAATACACCGACGCGTGTCAAAATTCTAAAACTCAAAATCCATGTCATCTTAGTACGCATATTTTGACAATAATCGAAAGCAATCGATTCTTGTTAGTTGTCATATCATAATGTATTCGAATCATCTTTCCGCAGTAACGTGTCAGGAAATGATCAAACTGCTAAAAAAGCAAAGTTAATGTTTTAAAGTATTTTCCTATAAATTGTATTTTAATAGGCACTTCATAAAATTTAAGCTATACATGTATTTCATTCACGACTAAACATCAACGATCGCTAAGCAATACATGCAACTACACTAGTAAAATTGTACTTTTTATCTGATGCCGGGAAATAGTGAGAATCTCTATTTTCAAAACAATTTTGAAGCAAGAATATTTCATCTAATTCTGTAAAGTTTTATATCTTCATAATGCACATAAAATGTACTCTCCAAAAATATCAAGGAAAAATAATAAGATTCTATTTTTCCATACAATATCATGAGTTAAAACTGTTGTTCCGTTTAATTTGACCAAAGACGTAAAAAGAATATATAGGAAAACTAGTCACAGTTTTTAAAAAAAAAATTGAAGCAAGAAGATATTTACTTATTCTGTTATATCATATACCGTTGGAAAGACATAAAATAAATTTTAATGTCATATCAAGGAAAATATTGAAGTGTTAAAGGTAAACTTTATTTAATCGGTGTATGCATTATTTTCCTATATAATTCAATGTATTTTTATCGTCAGTGGCTAATCGATTGAACTGACTGGTGGCTTATCAGATTCTGTGCCGCAGGGGTTCAGATACAAGGCCTATGATGAGCATTGTTCTGTATGTCAATATCCCTTTGAAATAAGAGAGATATTTCCTTTTTGAATAAAGAGTAAAATGGCTTGCAATATATTTGAAGCTTTCTAAAACTTAAATCGCATTAATAGCATGTAAGTCTCAAATTAAAGCATTCGGCTACCAGACAATCGTTCAGTGACTGTTAAATTGGCTTTATGACCAAGGTTCAGTTGTCCGAAATTGTAACTTGTCGTAATTAACTCTCTGTTGGGCCATTTTTGTATGTTAGTTTCTAAGTGGAATACTAGACTGCACGTGCGTTTTTTATTTATTCAGACCTCATTCACTTTGATACAATCATTAATACATGATGTCTTTAAAAAGTATCGTCGTAAATATTTATATAATGCACTACTTGTTTGACGGGGAAATTTTAATGCAGTAAAATACTTTTTGCATTCAAGCTCTCAAATTCAGAGACGATTCCGTTGTTTAGAGGAGAATTGTGCAGCTGAACCGCGGCTTGGTATCATGCGTTTATTGAAAATAGTATTAAAAAGGCATTAATTTATCTGATGTCTGGAAATAAATTCGTTATAACCTATATGAATTAACTTTTATAGCGTAGCCCAAGTTTTATGATCATACTACTATATCTGAAAAATAGGACATATCATAATGATTAGGAATTAAAACATAATTATGTCTGAGGCAACAATTTTATCCTTTTTCCCCTCTCATTTTTATTAATTTTGGGGTAATAATTAAGTATGCATTGTATAATTGAAATACCCGTAGACTTTATTTTGAAATTCGTGGTTCTTGAGAAGCACAAATCCTTACTCTATCAATACCCATAGCTTGGTTCCCATTTCTCATTAGCGGTCACATTCATATTCTCCATATGAGCTGGCATACAGAGAGTTCAAGATAAGAAGAATTTAGGAACCACTCGGCTTTCTTATCATAATGAGAAACAGGCTTCCGGGGTTAACAGTGAGAGAAAAACAACTAGGTAAGGTTTATTTGTATTTATGTATTTTGTATAAGCACTAACTTGAAAAACTTTTCGAACCAGTACAAATGTTAAAAAAGCGAAAAACTGTACGTAGATTGTTTTCTGCATTGCTGTGTTTTGGTATCAAAGCTGCAGTTAATTAACTACAGTAATTCTTCTGCTACTGGTGTATTGAAATAATGCGTACATGCAGTCCATGTATGCTCTGTAAAATGTATTTCTCTGTAGACATTACATTATAAGGTTCATTAGCAAAACTCGTGTCCAGCATATAGTTTAAAACATTTATACAGTAATTAAGCCAGTAGGTTTTTTTTATACATGCAGACTGTTGCTTTGCCGCATGGAGTATATTTAGAGCTCCGGTATACATGTCGAAAAATATAGGTTTGAACAGGTTTCTTGTCTATACTCGAGGAGCAAATTGACTGTAACTAATTATTTCCGAGTAATGGCATTTCTACTACGGCATCCCGAGAAAACATGAACGCTCTGCAGGAACCCGCTGCCTTGCACGTTCTGGGTCCGAAGGTAATTTTCAAGCGCCTGCATATCTATTATTGTATCATAAAAATTAAGCATGAATTTCTATGTCTCTGATGTAATAAACTGTTCTGTAATGTCAAATCATTAGATAATTTTTTTGTATCATCGTTGAATACTGAGTCTTATCATAAGCCATTTCTCATTAACCGACAGGCATCTGTTTCTGTTCATTGGCCTGACGAGGCGGAGTTTACTCTGTTTTCTTGCACCACCGTTTGATGAATTGACCGCACACTTATATTTGAGTGTAACATGAAATTTTATCATAGACTAAATTTTAAAATGTAAAATGTGTAGTAATTCTTTACATCGCAAAATTTTGATACATGTCTTTTGTAAGACTGTGGATTTGGAGGAGCGGCATGGTATATTTTGCTATACAATAATCATTTTGCCCTGTCGGAGCTTTCATGCAACTTGCATATTGCGTGCGTCAACTGGTGATGTTTTATTTAAACTCTTACAACTCTGAAACTATACATTTTCGACAGGACACTGTTAAGTTTTCCGGTTAAATGCAATTTTCATTGAGTACCATTCATAGACAGTGAATAGCACATGTCTAAATATGAAAGTACAAGTTCGAAATTTAGTAGAGTCACTGTCAGCTAATTCATAATCTCAATTCGTGTTAATTACAGGTTGGTGAATCTTGTGAAAAGGTAACTTGAACACTACATTTCACGATTTGTATATTGCATATACATGTACATACAGTCTTTACAATAGCGAAAGACTGTATACATGTATTCGCAATACTGCATAAACTTTACTGAAGGTACTCCGAAGGTACTAGTCCTTTTTGTAGGAAGTGTTTTCTTAAGTTTTAACCCGCAAGATATCTTACCAAATAATATTGGACTGCTAACGTAAATATTTTCTGAAATGACTTTGTCTTGTAGACTATGGACCCACCATCTTACGAAGAGAGCATACCACTCAATGAAAAGGGAGACGTAACAAAGCAAGACCCTTCAACTGAAGGTGCTCAAGACATTTCATCAGAAACGTTCAACTCTAACGATGCTGGGGACGTTTCCATGGATACATTCATATCGAAGGATACACCGGATACAACGCGACAGGTCTTTTGTATTATTTAAAAAGATCGCTTTAAAGAGTAATTGCACACGTTGTACTGGTGACACTTTTTGTTAAAGAATATTGCGTTGCCATTTTTTGTATACTGAAACTTTGGTCATTGCAGTTGCCATCGTTGTTATTCAAACCAAATATCAAATTCTAGTAAATTAACTCTACAGGCTCATTGTTAACAACTGAAATAAAACTCATATTGTATATTATCGCATTATATGTTGTTAATGTAATTGTACTGTGACATTTCTTGCAGGAAATCAGCATTGATATGGCGGCACAATATAACCCCTCCAACGATCCTATGAGAGTATTTGACCCCGTGGCCCGTATTCTGCACCGTATATCCCTACTTCAACTACTGATTTACATACGACTGACAAGTGAACACCACTATCAGAGGCATAGGACAAAACTATGGCGAGGTGTTCTGGTTATAATAGCTATCCTGTATGCTGTGTATCTTGCAGTTGCATTTAGGTAAGCGCAGCTATATATTATTCATGTTCACCTTGAGCCCTAGATTAAATGCTTAAAGCGACTGCACTCCGGATGGACAAGTTACGATAAAAAAAGAAAATTTTCAATTTCAAGAAAACAATTGTCATTACTGTATCAGGGGCATTGTATTATCATAACGTGACAAGTTTTCTAACAAAAGAAACAATTAAAATGTGTTGTTTTGCTTACTTTTATTGTAGAAAATATCACCCCGTGACTAACGGGGTGGGCTCTTTGGTATATCAATATTTTTAACTCGCATCAAATCAGCTGACTCCGTAGTGTAGTAGATTAAGCCCCTGTGAATTTTTTGTAAGCGCAAAGATCCGAGTTCAAAACCTGGCTCGGGTAAATATTTTTTTTCTACCTTTATTTTTAGCTCTTACACAAAGAAAATAATCTTGATGCTGACAAATTGAATATATATTGATTTTACCAAAAAATTAAAATTTACTAAGAATTTGGAGTGCAGTCGCTTTAAAATCAAGCGACTGATCTTGCAAGCGAGAGACGTTAGACGCTTAAAATCAAACGCAGATCACAAGTTTACAAGTTTATTAGAAACTCAATGCCTTTAGGGTGCATTAACAAAGTATACAAACAAGACAACAGGAATGTTAACGCAACATATGAATTACAAGATATTATGCAACTACCACTCTCACTGAATACAGCAAACTTAGCTAGAGTTGTTTACACTTTGAACTTTTAAAAGTGCACTAAATTTATTTAGTGAATGCAAAACCCTGAACAGAGTGCAACTACTTGTAAGCATGATCTACACTGTGCACAGGGAAATAACAACTATACACTAATAGCAGGGTGATTGTAAACAATTATAATTTATAATAAATACATTTGTACAGTACTTGGATGGTCACGAGTTTTGAAACTGGTGTATGTTAGCGGTTGTTTAAAATTATACATGACTTCGACGACTTGAAAACAATACTCATACAGTGAAAAATATCTCCATCTTATACTGAAACAAGAGTTGTCATCTCTGTCTCCCTACATGTAACTTTATATCATTTTAACTTCTGTTGTCTCGCTGTTACCGCGATTTGGCCATTAATATCTTTACATGTGTAGTGAATGGATGAGAACTGTTTAAGTAAGAATGCGGACAATTTTCGTGTATCCAAGGGGTCAGGGCATTATGTTTGACTTTAGAATCTTTATATATGTGGCTCAGATATAA